>JAULKP010011071.1:0-62654 GCA_032356005.1 Ulothrix subflaccida
ACGATGAGACTGATCCGATTTATGTGTTCGCGATTACGAATAATTTCGTCGAACGTTTTGTCGATAATTTCGTGACACAACGTCTTGACGCCGATGCAAGTGACGTAGAGAGTTCAGAATCAGATGAGAGTGATACGACGGAATACGAAGATAGTAGTTCAGATTCGGATGAGGACTAATCGATATTTATTGCATGATACCGAGCTTGGCTAGCTCTAGACGGAGAGCTAATTGTTGTACTTTAGCTTCCTCTTGTTTGGTAAGCTCTACAGCTTGCAGTGTTTTCTCGTGTTCAATCTCAAGAGTATTCACGTGTCTGTAGTCGTATACCTCATTATCGAAATGGATCGTCTGTATGATGTTGGCATGTGTTCTGAGCAATAGCAGGCGAGCCTTGTCGATATACTCGATGTCAGACATACTCTTGAAGCATTCGGTCAACATCCTACCACTTGGTTTCTCGAGATCGACTTTCTGGTCCGCGAAGAACATTTTCAGCGTATCTTCGATCGGCTTAGAATCATGTGTACCGGTCGTAACGATCATCAAGATCTGGCAGCCAGGATGTTCACGGTCATGATTACCCATTCTGACGGTGAAGTTGGTAGTCCTTCCATACTTGTCGACGGTGTGTCCGTCTGAAAGGTCGCCAAGTCGAATGACATAAGCAGCATTTGGAGGCAGAGCGGCAGTTGGAATACCGAGTGTTCTGTCCTCTACATTACGTCTGGTCATGTCAGTGTAAGTAATCGGTAGAGGGTGTGATACGACGTTCAATTGTGTATCGATGTTTTTCTGGATAGCAGACGCCACAGCTTGTGACTCTTGTGTGGTCACTTCCCCTTTCGTGTACCGGCTGATGAGACCATTGGTCTGTACGTTGAACTTCACGCTACACCATCTAGCGACTTCAATCGCGACACGCGGGTGCACCCACGTACCAGTATGCTTTCCACCACGTGTTATCTCTATCAGTGATGAAAAATCATCGCCGATCTGGTGAGCATTATTATGCTTACCAAACGTGACATCCCCACATGGATGTAAATCTGCGACGAGTTCTCGCATGAATGCTGTGTTGTTGCATAACCAATTTTTGAACATCTTGCCATGTCCGCCTGACGTCGTCGCACTAGAGCACATTTTTGTAGCGTTCACAAATCCGTCGCTTGTACGTAGTTCGGTGATCATTTTACCATCATCGCCCATGAGAGTCTGTAGGAATATGGCTTCTGGTGTACCGGTATTGGCGATTGATACAGTTT
This sequence comes from Ulothrix subflaccida, assembly GCA_032356005.1. NCBI lineage: Eukaryota > Viridiplantae > Chlorophyta > Ulvophyceae > Ulotrichales > Ulotrichaceae > Ulothrix > Ulothrix subflaccida. The sequence goes on from JAULKP010011071.1 coordinate 1,266, forward strand.
CGGTCTCGGTTTCTTTTGGATCCGTGTACTCACAAGCAGATACATTGTCTGCCCACTTCTTGAATAGTTGATTATTCTCGTATCCGAACGGAACGCCACACCATTCTAAGAATTGCACGGCAACTTCAGGTTGTATCCATATACCAGCTTGTATTCCATCAAGAACGATATCTACTGGTTTATCTGGTCGTGAATACTTCTGAAGAGAACAAGGTGGATGGTCTCCAGAGATATAGCTAGGGGACATCGTATTCAGCACGTCCATTCTATCTGACTTCCATCCACCGAATTTATAAACCGTCTGGTAATGTTTATATATGTAATCGGAAACTTTGTCGGCGTTCATGTAGCCGTCATGGATTCTGAAATCGGTGATTACCTCGTTGTTGAGACTCATGAAAGACTGCACAAGGTAAATGACTGGTGTGGCACTGATGACGTCTTTAGGAATGAATGATGATACATTATCCGCTGCTGCATCATCAAATTTCAACTCACACCAAGACATGAAGTCGGGAACAAGAGATGGATGGATCCATGTCGTTGTTTTCATGCGGTCATCCTCGATGTGTTGAATCACATCTTTTTGTGGTATATTCAAGTGACTAGCCTTCTCTTCAACCGTTTTGCTCGTAGTCGACCGTTTGAGGTAGTTGTTGAGACGAAATGGGATGTGTGTTTTGGTCCCTGTATGTTTGCACACGTCCGAAGCATTCATAAACCCGTCGCTGACGCGCATATCTGTCAAATATATTCCGTGTTCACTCATGAGCCTGATCATCCCGTTGGTGTTGGTTGTCTCTTGTGCCTTAATATCCAAAATGGCTTCTATAGCTAAACGAGGTAAGTTGACCTGTGTAGTCGAAGTCGTCGACCAGATAGCAGACGGTACAAGTGGAGGTACGCAACCTCCAGCTTTCTTATGTCTACATTTATTCATAGCATTAGTGTGGAGTACTTCGCATATCTCACACTGTAGTGGGGATAGATTTCGACATGTCAGTAAGTGTTTGGATAACCTCGCACCGACAAAGTTGGCTACACAATTTGGAGCGGGGCACACCATCGCGTTTACACACATAATGTATTCAAACGCTTAAGGGTCGCCACGAATTATTGAAAATTAAATTATGAACTGATATATTTTATTTTCAAATAATACGCGAAAAAATGAACAAAAGTAAGAAATTTTTGAGGTCTATATAAATGAAGTACTATCAGAACTACATCCGATAAACATTGACGTGAGTAATTTTGAGTAAATATGAGTAAATTTGAGTAAAAACTGAACAGTTATGAGTAAATCTTAAACGACGATGTATTTCCAGAACACATCGAAATATATCTGATGTGAAACTCTTTCAAAAACTTTTTCATACTGATACATATTTCTGTCTGTACTTAAACATATCTGTTCTATGTTAATACAAGATCATGTCAGACACTATCGTATACACCTGTCAGAAATGTGCATACACTACAAAGTATCGTCACGCGTTCGACAAGCATGTCAACCGGAAGATACCATGCGTTCGTTCAGAACATGAACGAAAGTTCAAATGTACTCTATGTGATACATCTTTTCTGACCGAAGCTATACTTTTGAAGCACGCAAACAAATGTGTAGAAGCGTTGAAATGCCCAACGTGCTGGGAAACGTTCAATAGCAAGTCGTCTCGTCAGCGTCATGTATACAAGAAAACGTGCACCGAAAGCATGCGCGTGAATCAGAACGTAGGAGACGTCACGAACGGTATAGGTGCGGTAGTCGGTGATCATACCATAAACACGGTTATCAATAACAATAACAACGTCACCATCAACTGCACGCCGGCGCAAAAGGACGAGATCGTCTCGTTCATGGACACCGATCTGGACGCCGTCGTAGCCCTCATCCTGAAGCATCCCGCACGATTCCAACTGGCCCTACAAAGCGGGACTCTGCATCAGGAGCTCTGCAAAGCTACGCACTTTGGAGACATCGATCACAACCGAAACATCCTCGGGATCCAAGAGAAAGGGACGAACATGAGGGTCATCCAGGACGGCGAGAAGATGTCGATGTGCAAGACCCAGGGGATCAACCGCATCATCTACAACAATCATCGTATAGCAACGGACGACAAGACGGTAGAGTACTTCGGGAAGGAAGCCATCAAGCGCAACGACCGGGTCCGTCAGGCCATAAGTCGTGTCGTCCAGAACAAAGGCGGATACGTTCCGAAGAATAACATCACACGGGAGGGACCACACGACATAGCGCCTATGCAGATGGACGACGACGACTTCTCCAGGTTTGAACAGGCTCTGTTGGCTTACTGGCAAATGAGCGAATACGATCTCATCGTACCTTTCGGAATCATGTCCTTCAGACACAGTCTATTGTACCAAAGCAAACGGTGGTGGCGAAGCGTCAACAGAGAAGGTGGATGGGCTGTGGTGGACAACGGGAAGGACGCCGTGAGCAGAAGCGTCGAAACCTTGCTGGATACCGTTACAGCTCGTATTCAAACACTACGAGACACACCGGACGTCACTAGAGACGAACTATGGCATTGCAAAGACGTCGAGGAAGCGTTGGAGTATCTGAGACCGATGGAGTTCACGAATTTAGTTTACTCACAAGCAGTCATTTAAATGTCCAGTTGTGTTTGTAATACGAGCGTGTGTCATGAAGCACATCGTCAAGAATGTAGGTGAGCCATGGTTTACACAAATAGCCTCGAAGAAGAAAACAATCGAGGGCAGGCTGAGTAAAGGCGACTTTGCTGATCTGGAGAAAGGTGACAAAGTTACATGGACCAATTCTGAGATGGGTTTCAAACGTTCTGTAAAAACGCAAGTGGTGCGCGTTTCAGAGTACTCCACATTCAAGAAGTACCTCATGGCTGAGAAGTTGGCGAATACATTACCATCTCATGGTATCTCGAGCGTGGACAAAGGAGTGAAAGTGTACAGACAATTCTATGATAAAGCCGCTGAGAAAGAGCACGGTGTATTGGCGATTCAAGTCAAGGTCATCTCAAATTAAACTCTATTTCTAATCAAGAGAGAATTGTAATCTATCGGGGAGATATCAACAATTATTCTTAATTAACGGGTTCTGTGGGTCCAGGGAAAGGTGACGGTTCCGAAGGTATTTGTACCGGTCGGTCACAAGGGTACATACACATCCTGGGTTGAGGAGGTACACATATACCCTATTTCATTTAGAAACGGGACAATAATGTAACAGATGTATGACATTGTTCTGAAGTCTAGGGCCCTGGTACATTTCAATTTTTTTGATCGCAATGTAAGGAAAGTATCAAAACTGTATGGCAAATCGAATGACATTTATATAAGAATATGGGAATCAACCATGACAGTCAATTTTCTTAAGTATAGACTTTCAACGTGAATCACTCTATAATTGATCCGTTTCAGTGATGTCTCGGTCGATACGTCTAACGTACGTATATTCTTCATCTGGATAACAGAATGCGAACTCCATAAGATATGCAGAGTAATCAGAATTACATAATACGTGAATGGCTGCATCTTTATTGTTAAACAACCGGAACATGAAGTGATCGTCCTCCAATATCCAAACGCTTCTGTATACTTCGTTCATGTGATTACACGAAGTAATCTAAATTAACGACCGAAGTTTGGACGTCCCTGACCCTGAGGATTGTATGCGGGACGAGGTGGTCCTTGTTGAGGAGGTCCACCAGGAACGCCTTGGGGAGGTCGTGGCCCTTGTTGAGGACCCATCTGAGGAGCCCCCATCTGAGGTCGAGGAGGTCCACCCATGCCCATGCCTTGAGGAGGGCCACCCATACCCATATTAGGAGCAGCGACACCTGTCGGAGGAGCAGAAGGCTTCTTTTCTCCGTCGATCATGTACACAGCGAGAATGACCATAGTGGCCAAGAAAATAACAGCCATAGTCGTGTATCGAACGATCTTGTATGTGAGTTGATCGTTACCCAGACATTGCTGGAACTCGTTTCGATTGCTAACGAAAAGCATACCGATTCCGTACATGATCATGAATGCAGCAGACGCGTAGATGAACTTATCGGTGCTTTTTCGGAAGAGGTGTACCACGAGGATCGAAGCAAGGATACCCATGAACACAAGGAGGAGATCGAACAACTGATACAGAGTCTTGCTCGTGGAGGTATCGCCGCGGGCCATTTTACATTTACAACAAAATTAACTTTGAGATGTCCTATCCGAATGATCACACAGCGACGTTATCAGCTTTCCAGAACTTTTTGCACGACTTGCACATATACAGATAGGTCAAAGCCTTGGAGTACTTGACGAAAACAACATCGGTGTTTTTCTCACAGAACTTACAGTCGACATTGGCTGCGACGGGTAGGGTTTTATCGTGAGCCAAGTCTTCGGTGAGGAATTTGGTATGGAACGTGTTGTCTCCACGTAGACGACGTGTGAGGATGACATGACTGCTAGCCTTGTCGATGTCTTCGGTATTGGAACAACACGGACATTTATAGCGTGTGTCTTCATCTGAAGAGAGAAGCATCATATTGCGACATAGCTTGCAGAACTTCATGATTGGTACGCTTACTTATACATAAGGACATCTTCCTTTAAGCCCTTCGCAAATTTACAGATCAGACTCTCTTGAAATTGAGATTAGTCAGCTTTTGCTTCGCGACCGGAGCAGCCACGACAGGGAATAGGCCGGGTGCGGAGATGATACGGAGACGACCTTTGGCACGCGTGGCCGCGGTGTAGATCCAGCGACGATCAAGAACACTTGCCATGGTGTCGATATTCAGGGCGATGACGCAAACGTCGGTCATCTCACTGCCTTGCGCTTTGTGTACCGTCATGCAGTACGCCAATTGGATGTCCTTCTTCGAAACCGAACGTTCTTCGCCGTCCTCCCATGCGACGCTGTTCTTGATTGCTCCTATTCTGGTCACCGTCCCGAACATGGCCGTGGTCATACTCCCTTTGTTCTCTCCGATGTATACCACCTTGTCGTTGATCTCGAAGAAGCGACAGTCTTCTTTATCGTGTACGCGGGTCTGTACGAGGTCGTTGATCTTCTGCACGTGAACGTTTTGCCAAGCTATGTACTGAACATTGGCGCCTTCTGTCTGGATGATAGCCTTAAGAGCGTGCCAGACCTCGTTTTCGCTCTTAAGGACGTCCACATCGACAATACCCGGAGTAGGATCGGGGATGCGTCCGTTCCGGATGCAGCGCTGGGCTTCGAAGAGTTCTTCGAAACTCGTCCTGTAGCACTTCTCGAGGACGAATAGTTGACCGGTTCCTTTCAATTGATCCACAGCCTTTCTGAAGCACTCGCCTCTTCCGACCGGAGCGAGTTGTCCACAGTCTCCAGCGATGCAGATTTGCCATGCATCACAGTCGCGCAGGACGATCATTGCAAACTCTCCAAGAAGTTCGACGTCCACCATGGACCCTTCGTCAATGATGAATAGTGTGGGCGGTAGTTTGCAGGGCTTGCGCTTGTTGAACGAATGGATGGTGGCAGTTTCAGCTTCTTTTGGGACTCGCAGTTTGAGGTTGTTCTTGGCTTTGTGCGTGGGCGCGAGACATTTGACTGCGGAATCTGCTGCCATGGCAGCCGTCATGACCGCTGCCATGACCGTAGTCTTTCCCGTCCCAGCAGGTCCTTGGAGAATGGTGAATGGAAGGCTGGTGATCCTCCGCGCGAAGTCTTTCTGGATATCGTCTAGCATTTTGTATTCGTCCGTACCAGTCAACATCCTGGTGTCGCAGACCGGTGTGGCTTTCTGGACCATCTTCCGTATCATGGCTTGGGCGATGTGTAGATCGAGACATGTCACGATGCTTGCGCTGGTAGGATGTTGGACGAGCATGTCACCTGGCGGAACTCCCCACGCACCGGTCATCGCGTTGGCCGTCTGACGCTTGACGTAAACTTCGGCCTTTTTGATGTCGAAAATCATCCAAGCACTGAATCTGCGTCTATCGTCGGAGACTTTTTGTAGATCGGTAGTACGAGGTTTGTCGACGATCTGGTACAGCCAATCCCTACACCGGACCGGATCGTTGTCCGGTTCACCCATTCTTTCACGGATATACGGGTCGGTCTTGAGCTTGTCTACGTTGATGAGAAGCCGCTTCACGTCTCGGGTCTTGAGCGAGACGGGCTTGTCCGATTTCATCAGTCTGCTTTTCTCTTCATTGGTCAAGATAGCTCTGACTTTTCCTATCTCGCGTATATCCAAACCCCATTCGGCAAGTTTAGTAGAAAGACCGTCCATTGTGTCAGTTGACATACCGTCGGCGCTTTCTCTTTAAGCTCGTTTTCTTTCCATCATGGCACAGTACAATAGGAATAGAACGAAACACATGATGGCGACGATGATAGCACACATGAAAAGCATATACGGACTGATCCCTTTGCATCCGTATCCATGTTCGTAGATCGCTCTGGCGACCTGAGGATCGTACGCCGGCTTGCCACAATGAGCGTTGACTCTGTTGTGAAGTTCGACTGTCCAATCGAAGAAGGCATACTTACCTTTAGAGAGAGGTACGACCACAGGGGTTTCGCGCAGATGAACCGCCATGTGGTCCCGACACATTTGACACGGAAGTACTTTCTGCATTCCCTCGACAAAGTGTTTATAATCTTGTTGCTGCTGATGATCCGGAACGGACGGGTATGCGAGTGCAACGTAGTGCAGCATACTCCATGTACACGGTCCCCATACCGAAGGGCGTATACCACGTTTTTCCATCGATACGTCTATTGCATTTGGATCAGGGAAAAAAACTGATGTACGAGTAAATGTCGAGGGAAGACGACCTGGCGAACGCCATCATGAAACTCCGTATGAACAAGCTCATAAAAGTGATCATCATTACAGGGTTCTGTTTGACCGCGTTCGCATACGCGTTCGTGAAGCTAGTACAATCGCTACAGGTCGAAAAGCAAGGATCAGAACGCGACATGCAACATGCCGACAACCAATATGATTCTAATCAAGACAACGTGGTGGTACCGGAGGATACCGAATTGGACAGTGATCTGGAAGTTGGTAAACAGTTGAAGCACGGTCTCAACATGACGATGAACAGATTCCATCGCTACAACGATGAAGTAGAAAGCATCGCGAAGAAGTACAATCGACCACATATGGTGGCCGAAGTGAAACGAGACATGAAAATAATGGATTCGGATCATGACGATTGGTCTGATAAACTGCAACCAGGAAAGAAAGAAGACACATACTTTTCCACTTATAACACTCTGACGAATGTCTAATTAAATGATTGGTCATTGTAAGTTATACATGTTGGCAGACAAGGACATCGAGAGTGCACTCGGGTTATTGGAGCGATGGGAAGATGGAGATGTAGATGCCAAAGCCGAACTTGCCAAAATGAGTGATAAGTATGCTACGACACAGACTAATCTGGCGATGAATACTTACCCTTCGATAGGGAATCCTAAGTTTCACGAGCTGCTTCAGAAGATGAGACAGCTGTACATAGATAAACTATCTCCTGCGTCCTTGGAACGTTTACAAGGAAGGACGAAAGCGCTTTTGAGACACCAACAGTTTGTCAAAGCGTACATGTCGCCTGGAACAGGATACAATGGTATTTTGCTTGTACACGACGTAGGGGTAGGGAAGACGTGTACCGCGGTCGCCGTGGCTGAGATGTATCATTCGACCATGTCGAAACCAGCAATCATTGTGACGGGTGCAGCACTGAAGGCCCAGTGGAAAGAAGAAATAGCGGGCGTCGGGAAAGCACAGTTCATATGGGGAGCGTGGCAGCTTCCTCCTTCGTGTGCAGGCGATATGTACGACCATGTGGGATCCAGGGTGACGGTCGAATCTCGTAAGATGTTGGAACACGCCGTACACGCGGCCATCCGGAACAGGTACGAATTCTATGGCTACATAGAGTTCAGCAATAAGTATCGCTCTATTCAGTCTACGGGTACAAACGCCAGGCATCAATTGATCCGTGAAACTTTTTCAGATAGGGTCATTATAGTGGACGAAGCTCATCATCTGCGGTCTTCCCAAGAAACGATCGAAGCCAACGATGCATTGGCGTCCATTGTCAAGAATACATCGAACGTGAAGATCGTACTTTTAACTGCGACACCGATGTTTGACAAAGCGCCCGAAATTATCAACCTGTTGAACATAATGAGATTTAACGATGGGCGTAGTGAATTGAAGGTGTCCGACTATTTCGATACAGAAGGCGATTTGATCAACGCCGACGGATTGGCACAAGTGTGCCGGGGATACATATCTTACGTACGTGGAGGTGACCCTGCGACGTTCCCGACACAGTTGTCTCCTTCGACGAGCACGGGTAAGAAAGCGTCGTCATGGCCGAAGTATACGATAGACGGTTCCGTGATGAAAGCTCCGAGTTCGGACATGATAGAATTGGTCAATTCACCAGCAAGCGAGTTTCAAGAAGCGGTCATGCTGAAGACGATCCAAGAGGGTGGCGTACAGGAAGGCGACGATATGTCGACTAGACAGATATCTACGATCGTGTATCCGGACGAAGGGAAAAGCGTCGAGGACAAGCTCAAACAATGTGTATCGGGAACCATAATGGAGGGTGGTATGCAGTATCGCCAAGGCCACGAAGGTATGTTCGGTAAGCACATAGAGAAGTATTCGCCGAAAATATCATCTGTTCTAGGTTATCTCAAAGGTTGCAAGGGAGTGGCAATGGTATACACTTTTTGGATTCCGGGAGGTATTCTGCCTATGGCATTCGCACTCGAAGAGGCCGGATACACACGTACAGAAGGACCGCCTCTATTAAACACCAAATCGCCGAGGAACGGGAAGAAGTATGCGATCATCACTGGGAAACCGGATTTGACTCCGGACGCTTCGAAACTTCAGATACTGAACAAAGTGAAAGATATCAAGAACGCCGACGGTTCTCTCATATCCGTCATACTCGTCACACAGACAGTATCGGAGGGAGTCGATCTTAAAAACATCAGGGAAGTTCATATTCTAGATCCGTGGTGGAATATGGGTAGACCGGATCAAATTATAGGCCGTGCCGCCAGATATATGTCCCATATATCATTACCCGAATCTAAAAGGAACGTGACGGTCTACAACCATGTGTGCGTATTGAGCGGCGATAGAGAGAGCATCGATCACGTCTACATTCGTAGAGCACTTCAGAAACGGGCGGCCATTTCGGACGTCTTACAGGTGATAAGATCCGAATCAGTCGACTGCGCATTCAACAAAGACAAAGCATACCTCAAACCGGATAAGATGATCACTATGGAGACTTCACAGGGACGCACTATTCAATGGAAGTTGGGAGATCAAGATTACAGCAAAGCATGTATATACAAAAAGTGCGTTACGCCCGATAAAATCTGTAGCCATGACCATCTACTGACGCCTAAAGCCGGAGTCCTGTTCGACCCAGACACGAACGATATACGGATTGTCTCGAAACTTCTCGAATACGAGTTTGACGAAGAGAAACCTGTCAGATTGAGTTTAGTTGATATCAAGGAGCGTCTATCGGATATATCAGACGATATACTGATGTATGCGTTGGATACGCTGATCAAAACCCGTGCCAGGTTTCGTATCGCAGGTACGTTGAGTATACTCAGACTGATAGACGAGATGTATATAATGACACCTGTGACTGCGCGCCTGGTACCACTTTCAACGGATATAAAAGAGACTTCACGGATAGTCGACTTGGTGAAGAAAACGGACGATGGTAACGATGAATCGATTTGCGAAATTGACGCGGAGGTGGACATATTCACCGAGAACACCGACATGAGCGACAAGGTGGTTCAAGCTGCGGTGGATGCAGTTATAGATCGGAAAACTCACAAAGAACTGATTGCGCTTGCGAAGTGTGGAAGGTCATCCGTTTTGACAAGTATGAAAGAAGGAGGTTATCTGTCGGGAACGATAGTATCCTTGAATGGGAAAGGATACGACATGGAGACCTCGTCCAGCGTAGCGGCGATCAAATCTACAAAACAGATCAAACTAGACGATATGGTATGTCGTTTGAAAGGAGATTCTCTGATATTCACTACTGACAACAGGGGGAAGGCATGTAACAACCTGAAGAACGATGAATTGATCAAAATTGCAAAAGAGATGAAGTTCACTAAAGGCGATGTGGCGTCTATGTCCAAGAAAAGTATGTGTCGTCTGATAGAAATACACTACAGATTACAAAACAAGCTACAGCGTCCAGGGATGGACGCCATCTAAACGTTTATTAGAGATACGATTGTATCATAAGCATGTTACCTGTATGCACCCAACCCGATAAGAAGAAAGTGTCGGTCGTGCCGTCAACCAGTTTGACGGTCAGTCCAACGACCCTCGCAACGGTGTGTCCATCAGTAGAGGAATGTAAGAAATGTATGGGTATATTCGAGTCCATCGATTCACAGCTTAAAGAGCTTGCCGCTCGACGCAAGACGCTTATGGCTTTGAGGGCATCGGTATCAGAATCTATTTCGGCCTTCTTATCGAAACACAATAAGGAAGAGATCTCGACGAAAGACAATCGGTTGCACCTGAAGCTAGAATCCAAAGAGAAAGCGGTTCCTCTTAAGAAGAAAGAATTGGCAGCTAAGATGCTTCAGGCTTTCGATGGAGATCAAGAACGTCTAGATGCGTTCAATCAGACGGTATATAGCGATCAACGCAAAGTCCAAAAAGTGACTTTGAAGCGTCTTAAGACCAAACCCATGCCGTTATTGTTGTCTTAAAGAGAGAAGTACAAGTGTAAAGCACACTACTCTCTTTGCACAGCACAGATCTTTATATACCCTTCTTTCAACATGGATCTCATCACCGTCCACAACCTCATGAAGGCCGACAATGCCAAATGGTTCAAGCGCGCCTACGAGAACTCCGGTAAGACCGACGAGACTGATCTCGTTGAATACGTCGAAGCAGTCAACGCCGACGTAGAGGCATGGGTGCGGGGTCTCCCTTTGAACATCAAGGCCCCGTCGACGTTGGCGAAGCCGAAAACGGCACTCATGTCGCTCCTGTCTCTAGAGACACCTCTCGATGAACAGATGAAGAAGGAGCTCAAGACGAACCTGGAGAACATCTACAAGAATAAGCTTTTCATCAAGAGTGTCCTGGAGTCTAGAGGTTTTACAGACACCGATGACACCAAGAGCAATGTCGATAGCGACGATTCCATCAAGATTTCGGAACTTCGCAAACAGGTGGATGTCTTGAAGAAAGCTCTGACCGCTTGTTGCAAAGGAACGGAGTTTTCAGAGACTGTAGGTATCCTGTTGGACGCGATGCCTGAAATTTGAGTGACGACCCTTAAAGATGTGTGCGAGGATGTAATGTACAGCACAGTAGAGCATCATGTATAGAAATATTCTGAAAACCCGTCCGGATGAAGAGTCCACGTACGTGTCTCTAGACTCGTATCTGAAGACCATACCTGGTCTCCAAAGTGTAAAATCACGAACATTCGATAATTCAGAGTCGGTGAATCAATCATCGGACGCCGAACATATTTTGAATACGAGTCAGTTTGGACGTTTCTATGATCATATCAAAACAGTATCATCTATGCACGGTTACATGGAAAAGAGTACATTTCAAGAGTTCTTGACAATGGTCTCTAAATGTATCATCGTGACTGAAAGATTGTCGGATAGCGAAGACAGCGACGCTTAATCAAACAATAACACTCCAGTGAAAACTGGCTTTACATCCATCTTCTTTATCGGAACAGATTTGGATTTAGACGAGGGCTTGAACTTGTCTTCCGGATGCAGTGCCATCAATTGTGACAACGGCGCGGCTTCTGCATTCACTTTCGCCCATAGCTGAGATTCGATAAACCATTTGAAGAAGTTCATCTGTCCTATTGTGGTATACAGCTCTGCATCTCCACATTGTATGCATCGTTGCTTTCCTCTCCGAAAGGGGTCAAACATCTTCCGCGTGTAAATGTTCAGGTTATCCGCATACTCTGAAACGACTCTCTTATCGGGAACAACGTACCGAACGCAATCCGTCACATACCACTCTATCAGTCGAAGAGACACCGCGCGTTTCTGATCTGCCGGCGATGTGACAAACTGTAAAATCTTGAACATTTGTGGGTCGGAAAAAAATCTTTCCAAAGACCTAGCCAGGATACATGAGCCATTCGTGGTGGTCGCGGCGGTAGTGGATGGCATCTATGGTCTATTATTTAATTGACAATCATGCACGCTTAAGTGAAGACCAGAACGATGATCAAGAACACAAAGATTGTCAACCCTACATGAAACATTCCCGTAGGAGACCTCACTTTCGCCATCAACATGTCACGCTCTCCTTTCATCGAATATGAGTACAGTGTCATCCAAAACGAAATGAATTCATCTAACAATCTTTTTATGGACATGTTCCATATGTCGTTGCTGGATATAGTGTCCCTACGAGAGTCTTCCGCCACACGCTCTACAATCCGTAACGTGTTCGCTTCGTTCGACATGAGCGTGCCATACACTTCATCTAAATCGGGGCCTTGTAGCTTTTCGACAGTATCCACGAACTGAGCGTACTCCATTACAGTCACGTACAAGCAAAATTTACTCTGAACCACCGAGTAACAATGGACAGAGCTCGAGTTGTACGTATCACGATCGCTGTAATCCTTATGATGTCTCTACTCCTAACGTGTACATGTTGCACCATGTCTTTCGAACTTTACAGCGAACGCGATATGGTCCAAAGATTCAAAGACTTTTCGTTTGGCCTCAGCGGTAACGATCCGTACATAGAACCAGAAGACGGAGCGGATTTGACCGTCGTAGAGATGGATAAAGAAGTGTTGGAAATATACAAAAATATGAGGGGTAATGACGAGAAGAGGGCGATTCTAGATAAAATCATCGAGTTCGGTCGTTCAGAAAAAAATTACGACTTCATTGAACTGAGAGGTCTCATAAATCTCTAAATTAAAATGAATCAAACGGTGTAAGAAATCAAGGATGAGCAGTTACGGCGTCAGCAACGCCATGATTCTCATGGTACTAATCTTCATCCTACATGGTGTGATTATCAACCGATCTAATGTCGATACGACTGCAGTCGGTGTACGTCCTGTACATGCACAGTCACATAACGCTTTTCTAGAATCATTCGTGGTACCCGGCAAGCCGAAGGACACCGATAACATGCAAGAAATGATCGATTTCGCGAACAGCAATGAATCATGGTCAGCATGCAACAAACAATTGAACGAAAACATCGTGGACGTGCATCGGAAAACTCCGTCGCATTGTGTCCGACAGGAAGCGGCACTGACCAACCATGCAGTAACGAATACATACGTAGACGACACCGTATCTAACGGCGCGGAGATTAGCAATGGTCTGAGAGGTTATGAAAACTGGGACACCGCAGCGACCAACACTTACGCGTCTCTCAATTGATCAATAGATGTGCTGTTCGTGGAGGCTGAGCGCCGAGCGCATATAGTCGCTGCTTCCGCTGTCAACCTTCTGTACATACGGCTTGTTCATCGACGCGCTCTGCTGGGCCATAAGATCATGAACATCGTTACTGTCAAATGCCCAGTTATGGTACGTCAGGTTACGCATGCTACCTTTACCGGCTGTGTGAGATACCTGAGGGTATGCATTGTTTCCATCGCCTTTAGAGAACTCCGGCATGACATAGAGATTTCCCCCGTTAGACCGAAGGTTTGCATCCTTGAAGAATTTCTGTTGAGGCACGAGATTGTACCAGATTTTACATAGGAGCCCGCGCTCTTGACCGTCCAGTTCTCCATCTACACACGACACACACACGAGGTTCCATTCGGAAACGTCGACAGCCGATTCGTTCTTTACCACATGTGTAGCGACATTGTTGTATTCGTCATTTGAGTTGACCTGAGCGGTGAAGGTCAAGTCCCCGTCGCTCACCATCTTCGCACGTACCATGGGGCAGAAAGCAATGGGATGTTTGATACTTCGATCCAGAGCTTCATTCCGGGCATTCTGGAACGCTACTCTGGTCTTGTCACCACGCATGAAAAGAATGGTGTCGAACTCACTACCACCTGGCGCAGCCTTGAACCAGAAAGAGTAAGTGAACTGTGCGCCTCCGTTACGGTCCAATGATGGAGACAAGTACACGAACGGTTGCTTGCGATTGAGTTTGTTTGCGACCAGGGTAGTGACAAAAACAGACTCCTCATCTTTGGTGCTCTTCTCACCCGGAACAATGACAACAGACGTCTGCTCGTCCGCTTCGTCTGGTAAAGTGACGATCTGGTCGTTACCAATCGTCCATCTGGCAACCCAAAACACCACCACCAAGACTATTATAGCCGCCACAACCTGGATGACGAACGATGTCCAAAACTTGGCGTCGATCTGCACCATGACTCCTTTGCACTAACGCGCGAGAATAGAATCGAGCGACGGCATGTGGCCCTCACGAGGTTTCTTCCGCTTGAGCTTGATCTCAGGACTATCTTTGAACCTCTTCAACTTGTCGTCATCGATAGGGACGTATCGGGCACCTTTCTGCACCATGTGAGCATCGACTTCCTCGACGAACTGGTTCTCGATTATCATACACGGAGGGTATAAGAGTTTGATTTTGTTGTTCATGTTTCGATAATCGTCAATGTTCGTGTCACCACCAAACGACTTCAGTACGCACCGAGGAGGAGCGGGCGTGATTTTGCGGGATCCGTCGCCAAGCAACATGGAAAGCTCGTTGATGTACACGTTTCTCTCTTTTCCCATTTCACTGCCTTTGGAAGTATCGAAGTTGTGGGCGGACGCGCACTCCAAGCTACAGAAGTTTCCGATGACTCTAAACTTGCTCCCGGCTCTGGCCACGGGAATTCCGTAAGGACGCTCGTCGAACGTATGACAGCACCAGTGGCACAGCGATCTAGTGCTTTCTGGCCATCCATGTTCGTGGAGCATGGTTTGTTGTAAGATATTAGAACCCTCGTTGTACACTCCCGGATACTGACCTTCCAATTTTGTGGTCGCATGTGATATTCCGCGTGGGTCGTCATTCTCGTCGATAAATTTGAGATCGCTGGCTTTCAATGGTAGTATCGTATTGTACTGTTCGTTCAAATTGATAGGTGACGGTTCGCCACCGGTAGCCGACGGAAACTCGCAACCGTCGAGACCGTCGATATTCGTGTCTCCCATGAGGACATCATCATAAGGTACAGGATCATTGTCCTCCTCCCTTCCCTTCACGGAAACCTGTAGTTTACAAATGATAGGAGTATTTATGGTCGCCATCTCTATCACTCAGTTACTTCTACTGATCTCACAAGTCCTTATATCCCGTCCTTTTTGTCAGACCTGTATGCAAGAATGTGGGTCGAACCGTCTCGAGTACCGGACGGAAACGTCGAGTTTCAGCTGCCCATGCCAGCCGACCACATGACAACGTTCACCGGATCAGGATTGCCCTTTCCGAGTGCAGCAATAGCATACAATCCGTCACAATTCGGATCTTGTACTCTGGTAAACGGTAGGTTTCAAATAAAAGACGTTTACCCACCCAATGTATATCTACAGGAAGACGGTACCATCGGAAAACCGGAAGCGCTTCTACGTTACACACAAGGAGGTAAAAAGGTCTTCGAGGCGGTACGTCTCCACGGAGTCAGTACGATACCCCATCGTAATTTGATCTCGCATCCCGTGAGGACGGGCCCCAACTTTTATAACGCCGGCGAACATCTTCAGCGTTCACAGGAAGCGATCCTTCGTGCGAGCGAGTACGGTCACGATTACAACGCTTCCGAAGATTACGGATGGGGATCACGACCCAGAGTTTAAGTTCTCGCCATGTGTAACGATATGCGTCGTTTTTTTGCTCAAGGTCGAAAAAATATCGATGTGTGTGTGAACGAAATTGCCTGCAGCGGCACATTCACTAGAACTTCGAACTCGGACATTTCGACGGTAAACCCATCCAACGTGAGACGCACATCAGATTGCAATAGAAGCGAAGTCAAGAAGCAGAAAGATACGAGATCTAAATTATGGACGTACGCTCGTTTCTTTCCCAAAGGTCGAAACAGTATCGAAGTGGGTGTGAATGAAATTGTACGTAGTGAAGCATTCACGACGATTTCGACTCCTGACCTTTCAAAACCAAACACAAACATTACACGACCTATCGTGAGACGCGCATCAATTTGCAGTCGAAGCGAACTTCAGAAACAGCGAGACGATATAAAATTTATATCGTGGACGGATGTAAAAAAGTGTGCTGTCAAAACTCTCAAAGTAGCAGAACGTCCACAATCCACTTCGAACTTTTCAAGTCGCATCCGAATCTCTCCAGATTCGTACGACATGGGAGAATGTACACCAGAGAAAATGAAGTCTTACGAACCCAAATTCTATTTTCATGGACAGGCCAACAGACACATGTCCGCCCTTTCGGAACGGTGACTTCAAATCAGACCTATCGCATGCATCGAATTGCGCACCGACGCATACAGACCGTGTTTATCGCACGCGGATCGTCCCCATACCGGATCGAAACATCTGAAGATGACAGTGTTTTCAGCGTCCATCATTTCGACGGATAGACCTACCTGATATGCAAAGTGTAAGAACACCTCCTTGTCGACGTGCATTGGAATCTGGTTCTCTATGATTGCACGCTCAGTACACATTGCGATCCTGCTACACCTGTGCCAAGTATCTACGGTAGGAATTACTATAGAAATGAGATTCGAAGACGTATTGAATGCGTCGCTCAGCTCTAGAGCGGTATGTTTGTTCATGAACCCATCGATGTATGTCCTTTGACTATGGTTCCGGGCATCCTGGCAGTCGAACGTTACGAGACCGGCCGCATTGAAGTCGGCCAACGGTTTCCATGATTTATTGTCGAACTTCGTGTGGACCTTGGAGTAACGTCCAGACAGGATCTTCTGCGCATGTATCTGTCCCAGAGTAATCATGGTGTCCTTCAGTTCACCATGAACGGACAGCGAACCTTAAGTACTCTCTTTTTTCGTCAGTACTTTCCGAATCGCAGGCGCAGCTCGGATTATCGGGACCATATCCCAGATCACTTTCCATTCTATTTTGATTTTACCGCCAGGAATCCCAGAAGCTTGCGATACGTAGGGTTCTTCTGGATTCATGGGTAGTTTCGCGGTGATTTTGATGACCCGTTTATCGTACAAATAGATCCTACGCATGAATCCCGACAAAATATCACGTATCGTCACGAATTCTGTGATAAACACATCTTTCTTTACGATGCGAATGTGTTCTGGTAAATTATGCGCTACCTTGACCATACATTGCTCGTTTTCTGTACGTATGATGTCTCCGGGAATACACCCTGGAGGAATGTACACATTGTATATTTCATCTACCATCATCGATCCTTGACCATCACAGTATTCGCAATCCGTCTTCGGACTCGTACCGACACCATTACAATCTGTACAGACCGTGATCAACTCCATGTCCATGAGTCGGACAACGCGCTGACCACTGCCTCTGCAAGTCCCACAAGACGCTTTCTTCGTAGGTGCTACACCCGTACACTTAGTACATTTCTGTTTGATCTGCATACAAGCTTCGACATGAGCTCCTTCTATGATGTCTTTCAGATTCAATTGCACTGTGACAACATGGACCCTAGGAGCATGGAACATATGTGCAAACATAGACGGATCAAATGCCATGCCTTCGAAGAAGTTGGTTTCTTCGGGAGGATTTGCCAGACTTTCGTAAGCTTCAGAAACCTCCTTAAATTTCACCGTAGCAGATTCAGGGTCGCTTGGATTTTTATCAGGATGGTATTTCATGGCTAGCTTTCTATACGCGGCCTTTATCATACCAAGGTCCGCATCTCGCGGCACTCCCAAAATCTCATAAGGATCATTCATCGTACACATCGTCGCGATAAGATTCGGTCAGTTATCACCGCGGTAAGACGGCGAGGCTTAAAGAGGCGTGAACGTCACACGTGCTGATAAAGTATGGCTTGAAACCATGGAGTTCGGTAATCTTAAAATATCTACCATGACATGGACCGCCGCTATAGCTGGGTCCATAAATCTCGACACGATATTTACAGAAGTCGTTTTGGCTACGTCCGATGAAGAAGACGGTATCGTCCATATCATAGACAAAGAACGGACGGCGTCGAGACCACCTGGACTAGAACTGGGAAAGAAGTTTGGATGCAACGTGACGATGCGGGTTCGCACGAAGAAGGACGACAAATTGGTCAACATCAAGCTATTTTCAAACGGATGTCTACAACTGACTGGAGCCAAAACGGCAGAAGACGCCGCATCGGTTTGTCGAATAGTATCCAGTAAACTCTACGCCGTACAGCAAGCCGAACAACCGTCCTACTTCGATCTCCGTGTCAGGATGATCAACAGCGACATGAGGACCAGCCACGGTATCAAACGGACACACCTGTATGAAGTATGGAGGGCCGATCCGAAAGCTTGCATCGTCTACGACCCTATCACGTACCCCGCACTCAAGGTTCTTCTTTTCTTCGATAGCTCGCTTCCTTTAGCTGATCAAGATGGTTATTGCAGATGCTCCAAACACTGTTCCACGAAACAAAACGCCAAGTACAGAAAATGCACTAAAGTGACGGTGGCGCTTTTCGAAAGCGGGTGTATCATCATCACAGGTTCCATCATGCCGGATGACGCGCAAGTGGTTCGACAATACATCATCGCAAAACTTCGAGCTGAAGGGACGGCTGCTTACATCGTGAAAGAAGATCCGAAGCTCATCATGGCCCGTATCGTGCAGCGATATAGAGCGTCTTTGGAACAGGCTTAAAGCCAGGCTATCGTTCGCATTGTAAAGCGTAGACTCTGTAATCATGGACATCCTACAGACATACCTCAGCCCACAGGGTACTATGGTTCCTCCTCCGTGTGGACCCAGAACACAGGGTGGTGTCGATATAGTCGCTCAAGAAGATCTTCGAATCTACGATTCTCTTCCTGTCATGCGCATAGCGCATCTCGATACAGAAACGCTCAACACGAGGCCTCTTACGAAGCACGTCATCACGATCGCTACGTATAACGACCAACACGTTCTTGTACATACCGACAACGTCGTACACGAATTCGTCAACACATGGATCGTTAACATCAAGAGTGATTTTCAACACATGCGTCTCACGAACAAGCGGACGTGGCCCGAATTCCTGGACGCCGTATACTCCGGCCAGTTCATTCAAGACGACTGTGAGATCCTACAATTCCTCCGTTCTACACCTGTCTACGTGGACGGTCGGTACCCCAACGCAATCGGTGATAGTCCTTTGGATACTCCCATCATCAAAGATGGCGAGATCAAAACCGTCGGAGACTGTTGCGTTCTGAAGGGATACGACACGAATGACAGAGATAGCGTCGTGGAAGCCGGACGTGCGCTGCTTCTGGACATTCGGTCGTCAGATGCCGTACTGCTGTCCAAAATCGTCACAAGGGCGAAACTTATTTCAAGGCTTAAAGAATGAGAAGCTCTTTAATTACCAATAGGTAACAAGATGGATCGCCCGGTTCTGAGCAAGTATGAAAGAGCTTCCACGATTTCCGCCAGGATGCAGCAGATATGCAACGGGGCCAAGCCCCGGTTGGACCAACAACCGGACGAAACCCTGGCAGAACTAGTACAACGCGAGCTGGAGGAAGGACTCATCCCTTTCAAGTTGGCTCGCGTTCTACCGGACAACACGACCCAAGTATTCCGTCTTTCTGAGATGGTCATTTCCGATTCCGCCGCGGCACCAGTTCCTAAGTAATGTTGGAATATATTCTGTAGATGGACACTGCAGTATATGTCATTCATTCTAAGCTGAACTGTCCCGAGCGTAGTGACTGGGCTACCGTGTTGCTATCAGATGTTCGGAAGCTCCTGGTAGATAAAGACATCAAGTGTAAACTTTCATCCATTTTGAACACGGACAATTCCAGTCGACTCCAACTGCATATCCAAGCTCTGCGGTCCGCCGCCAATGGAAAACACCTCACGATCGTTCTCGAAGATGATACTATTGTATTTCAAGACATGGCAAATATAGTCACACGATTCTCAAAGAGCACGGATGATATTTGGTATTTGACACCGACCAAAACAGCGTACCTCATCCGCGGAGCTGCAGCCGCACGATTGATCAAACATACAGATAATCCTTCCACTATCACCAAATCTCATAGAGATATCATTCATCTTCATGCCATCTCCATGTATCTTAACGTTAAGGTGCTCAGGAACGTATGCGAGGACGGTAGTCAGACGGGGAGACGAGTACCTACGATCGTTCCGGACAAACCGTGCGTCGTCGACGTTCCCAATGAATTTACCGTGGTCACGACCGCTAATTGGTGGAAAATGCATCCGCATCCGTACACTGCGCTCTGCTACGCAAAAGCTTTGAAAAGTAACGGTGAAATCAAACAAAGCGGTGCAGTATGCGAAGATGCTATGAAAAAGTTCACGAAGTTTCCGGATTGTCGTGGAGACACAGATCTATTGACTTTTGCCATAGAACTTTACAAATCCAATCAACTTAGAATACTCTGACCGTAAGCCAGCTTCAGGTCCGAATACCCTTCACCATCGAATGTAGTCGAATCGTTGTCACCGTAGATAGACGAACATGCCATTTTGGATGAAGGCATGTAATCTATCACATGTTTAACTATCGTCCCCGTCTTCTTCGCATTGCACCGATCGAACATCTCGTTAAACTGTTTGAATTTGACCTTTTCGGGAGCTCGCATTTTGGTAGGAATTTCGCTTTGGAACCACTTATCGTGACCATTTCCAGCGTGCGCACTTGTATGTCTGCTTTCGAAAGTTCGATTGAAATCTTTCGTCTCGACCTTTTCAATATGAACCGCCTCGTCTCGTTCTTTCAGCATCTCATTCAGCGTCATCGTCGTCCGCGTCGCATGAGGTCGGAGACATTTGTAACCAGACTTCAGTTTATTGAACGTTTCCTTTGTACCGCCTGGTTTGTCAGGATGGTATATGAGAGCCAAGCTCTTGTACGTATGCTTCAACTGAGCAGCACTGAAAGAGCCTACGAACCCGTACAATCTCATCGCAGCATCGTACTTGGCGTCCTTAATCGTCCCACACCCCCTATGCGTTTGGAATTTCAATGACAGCGGTGTGCTTCTATCGTCCAGTTCAGCCGCCCTTTTCTTGATCAACGCTTCCATGACGACCTCCAAATTTACACCATGAAGCTAAAAAACCAGGGCTTAAAGGGCGCGCTACGTTACGGAGGTAATCATAATGGCGTCTTCTGGTAAACCTGTATTCAAGTGCATGCACCCCGGCTGCACGTTTAGCAACGAAAAACCTTATGCTTTAAAACGCCACTTCGAAGGTACCGTCGCCAGGAAGACACACACCCGCGAGGACTGGATGAATAGCATCGGTGATACCGTCGCGGTCGAACCGAACACCATATCTCAATCAGCATCTGCCCCGGCGGCCTCCACTTCAGCTACAGCTTCAGCTACGGACGTGGAACATCAAGTACCAGTTGCGGAGAAAAAGGTTCCATCCACACCCGTCACACCGGTCGCGGATAACAAATACAACTTATCGTCACACGACATCGATCTAATAGTGGCGGCGCTGGCGAAAGAACTTCTCGCGGATACAAACGCCCGTCAAAATTTCGTTCAGGCTCTCGCGATAGAAGCCGCGGCGTACCCTCACAGTGCGTTCTGTAAGGAGCCGGATTCCCTCGTGAGGAGCATGGACGGCGGTATGAGACTGTGGAGACTCACGATGGTCAACGAAACCGGTTCTGGCTTGGTCGAACTCCTGACCACTAAACATATCCTTCTCTTCAAGAACCTCAGACCATCATACGACGAAGATTCGGTCAGCGTCTACAGAGGTGGTAAAATATGGGTATCGGTGTCGTATCACGAAGCAGCGGTGTCGATGCTCCAGCGGGCAGAGCACGACATGTTGGCACTATATGATGCCAACAACACATCACCCGATGCGACTTATCGAAAGTATCGGACGCAAATGGAACGTTTCTTGACAAACGTCGGATGCAAGTTGGGATGGGATCACACACCCTACGAAGTGGCCGAACCTCAAGGAGTTTTCACGGAAGCTTTCTACGAGTCTATCATCAAAGCCATCATTTTCAGTATCAAACAAACGTTTTCCGGTTGACGACCGAGAGAAGGTCCATCAACTTGAAACGGGCATTTGCTTTGATGTTGTACTCTTCGCTGTGCTTGGTATACTTCTCGAACACCTCTACATCGTTCTTGTTCACACTCTTACATGCTTTCGAACTGTAATACAACTCTAACATCTCGACCACCATGAGCTTGCTCAGGTCCGTATCTTTGTCACCGAGAAGCTCTATCATTTCAGGCAATGCTGTGGACAGCTGCGTGAACTTTCCGACGAGACTCAGAAACTTGAACCGCGTCAGTCTGCTCGCTTTCTCTGCTACGTATACGCAGAAGACGTCGTAATCTTCTGATTCGGTGTTATCTACCAGCTGGAACTCTAAGTTGTCCAAAAACATGTCGCTCATTGCGTCCAGATAGCTGTCTACCACGTCAGCGTGTTTATCGTGTAGATCACTCAGTATCTTCACGTACAGTGAGAGGAACGATCCACTTTTGACGATACACTTCAGAATGGTCGAAACGACCATATTGGCATCTTGTTCTGCGAATTGGAGCAGCGTCGGATATAGCGATTTGAAGTTGGACGCTGTGATTTTGTTACAGAGAGCATGGACCTGGTTTTCTGGGACGACTTCTGCCGAGGGATTCAGGGGTCGTTTCCCTGGCACCCGGATACTCTTCCACTGATCTACGGGTTTCTTGACGTTCCTGTGTCTGTTTGATCTGCTTGCGTTGGCTTTGAAAACTGTGGCTATGACGGCTTCGATCCTGGCTTTCATGTCTGAATGGATCTCGGAATGACGACCCGCGTCGAAAGCATGTATATCGACTTGGATTATATCTGATTCGTCCTCCATCTACCATGGATGTACCCGGAGACACTTATGTGGTGTTTCCAGAACGATCTGACAAGTATCGATCACTTGGATTGTAGATTTTTAGTACATGTACATTGTAAAATGGTGTCAAAGAACGACGGTGTCATGAACGCATTCATCGCGATCGCAGCCTGCGCTATCCTTGTATACATCGTATACGCTTACAACAAATCTCGGACCGATGGCTTCGACGATAACTACAGCGGTCTTACACTCGATTCCGATGTTGGCGACGAGCCTCAGGCTACCGACGATAGCGTCGAGAACTTCAGCCCCGTTGACTACCCTCGCGCACAGCCAGCCGAGGCACCGGCCGATTGCTTCCCTAAGGACCGTTTGACTGCTTCTGATCTGCTACCACATGATGCCGCAAACAGCCTCTTTAGCCAAGCTAATCCTGCCGGCCAAGGTGATGTTAACGACCAGAACTTTCTTACAGCTGGCGCGCTCGGAGGCATTGACACCATAGGCAGTTCCCTCCGCATTCCCTCCATGGATCTCCGGAGCACTCCTCTAAACCCCCAGGTGACCGTAAGTGTGTGGAATCAAAGTACAGTTAGCCCTGACTTGTCTCGTCGCCCGCTGGAGATTGGAACATGCTAAGCATTCTTTTTCCAGAGAAGTTGGAGAAAAACTGTAGAAATGTTACCATCTCGAATCTTTGCCATATTTTAATCCTGACTCATTTGCTGACTCATTTACGGTTAAAACTCTAGTGTACCAGTAAGAAATAATGGGGTTCAAAAAACGGATCGTGAAGCTCAACACACCGGTCGAAAATGCATACGTATGGATGCTAAAGGCGAATACACGTATTTACAAAGGAGTGACCGCTAACTGTACGGAGGCCAATGCGAAGTTTCAAGAGACGGACCAAGGGCTTAAACCCACATGGTTCGGGTCAAAAGAGACTGCGAAAATATATGGTCGGGAGGTGATAAAGTTCAAGACAACTCGGAATTTACTGCTGCTCGATTTGTTAAACGTCGATAACATCAAGATCATGATTGATGTACTAGAGTTGATTGTCAACAAAAGACGTGAGCAGGGCGCATCTGATAAAGATCCTATGTTGCGTGCTCTTGCCCGTATGATATACTGTATACGATTTGCGTTAGGTCACGGGTTGACCAGCGTGGAACAATGTCGTATTTCAAAAGGATACAGTGCAAAAGGTACAAACGGTAAAGGGAAGAAATTGAAAGACGTAGAACAGCATGGTTTACATGGTAGATTTAATGATTACGACATATCGACTAAAGGGACGCATGTGCATAGAGTGTCCATATTATCATTTGACACCATTCTTGTACGAGCTATACAGTATGTATTCCCTTTCGTGGACGGGTATTACGCTCCTACCACACCCTCGTGTGTATGCGGTAATAAATGTGCATTATTTCACAGCGAAATCGCAATTTTCACACCAAGGACATCTGTCAAAGCATTATGTTCAGGGTGGATACGACAACTGTTCAGACGCCAAAAAGGCGGCGAGTTCACAGACGCAAATGATCATCCTATGTTCCGAGACGAAGCCAACGAAGACACTGAACTGCCGTACGATATGGACGTAGACGAAGTTTTGGCATTGGGTGACCGATTCGAAGCGCAAGGAGGACGGGCGTCATCAAACGCTGTCATTGCGGTCGGTCTAGGTGTGGCGACGCTCGGTTTCAGCATGTTGAACAGATGAAGATAATAATCAACGCGTCGAACCGAGCACGGACATCAATAATGTTACGATCATCAATGTCACCGTGCTTCCATGAGTAGAACCATTCAAGACACCACCCGATACTTTATCGATCTCATCATCTGTCTTATCAGATGTACCTGCGTACGAATCGTCACTGTTGTCGCTGTCAGAGTCAGTGTCCCAACTTTCATCGGAATCAAAGTACGGTTCGTATTCAGATGCAACGGTATCCGAAGGCTTATCTAGTCTGCGAATCGCCGTTATTTGACTAGTCACAGGCGGCTTGGAAGTTTCAACGACGAGAGATTCATTCGCTGTTTTCTTCTTCAAACCGAACACACCATACTTGTAAGATTCTTTTGAGTCTGGCTTTTTACCACCGAAACTTTGGTTGGCAGCCTGTTGTATATCCATGATTCGCGTAAATATCCAATCAATCTGATCAGTGAAGTACTCTTCGTCCATATGAATGCCCCATCTGAGTTGCGCCCAGGGAGCTTTCATCGTCGCCGCTTTGTCTGAATCGGAATGTTTAGCCCAGAAGATGTACTTGTCGTCAGTGTATCGCGTTTTGGCATCCGCGTCAGAGGGCAGTACTTTACGATGGCTACTGTAACCGTTGCACCTAGTGGCAACATCTCCCAACATCAAAAAGTGTGAGATATCTACACCCGGTACGTTGACCTGTTTGGGGATGTAAATGGACCCGGTCGTACGTACGTGTAGGTACGACGTATCTATACCGTTACGGAGGAGAGCCTTCACGACGAGTGACGCCATCATACCACCATAGGAATGACCGACCATCAGAACGTGGTGAGTTTTCAACTTATAGATGACCGTGTTCGTACAATTTTGAAGATGTTGCGTGCGTCCGCGCGTGATGCCTCCTAGACAACGCTTTACGATGGCCGAATAACTACTGGGAGCGTCCGGATTACACATCACAATGTAATCTTCTTTGTCGATAAGACCATCCAAGCGCTCTTTCAGAAACCACCCGGGATCTTCGGTTGCATTGCAACCCAGTCCCAACAGGTTGATGACGCAAACAGGTCGGTTGGTGATAGAATGTATCGATGTATCGTCCACGGGTACACCTATATCGGCAACCATCTGGTCGGTGATTCGATCCCAATCCATACTTTCCATACGATCATAATCATCCATCGGATTTACATAATACTTGGAAATAAAAAATCGAACTTTTCTAGAAGTGTGTTATAAGCTGCTATGGAAAGAATTTCGGTGACCGAGTTGCTACCATACTATTTGACCAAAGAAATCAGTACGTATAACGAAGAGGACGCTGGATACGACGAGAACACGATGGATAAATTCGCAGAAGACATGGAGTCACGAGTGTGTGATGACGGACCTGAGGACGTTCCCGAACCAGTGGAAGATAGAGAGTTCACAATGATCTCCAAGACTGCGAACGAAATTCTGACCACCATGTTGACGGTTGAAGGAATAATCGCGCAACATCCAGAGGTCGTAGAGTATCTTCAAAACAGGTTGATTGCGATCACACAAGATGTCGTCGTACACGTTCGTCGTTCTGATAAGATGCGCAATCACATAAACAAAAAGTACAAATGTAAGAGGGCTGCAGCGCTGATAGCCATTTGTGATGCAGTTCTGGGTATGTTGGGAGGTCGCGTGAAAGTTCCTATGGGTGACTTGATATCCCAGTGTCGTAAGAAAACGGCGAACGACAAAGACTTTGAAGACACGATGAACGCTCTACTGCTGAAAGAACCGTCAATGGATCAGATTATGCGTATGCTCGCTCCAGAAAACGACACTGTAGACGTACAGAACGGCGGTGGCTGGTTCGGTAGGTCGTACTATCAAGCGCCGTGGTCCAAGACGAAGGCTGTACACACCAATATTTCGGGTGGTACTGCGGTGATTGCAGGTGTTGTGCTAGCGGGTTTGATGTTGTGTCCTTTCACCACGTTTCCTACAGCAGGTGTTGTTCTGACCGTTGGTGTGTGTGTGGCTGTGGCGGGGTTGTCGCAATTGGTATGGGGTGTTCTCCAGGAGTACTACGATAAACCGCACGTGGAGAAACGGGTGGCAGCCATGAAGATAGCCCGTGGTGACACGACTGATTTACCTTATTACATCGATGACGACGGTACAAAGCACTGGTACGCTGGAGAACAGGATCTATTGACGAATGTGGTCGGTGTCGCCAACCATGGAATCAAGGCTGGTTTCGGACTATTTGACGCCATCAGGGGCGAGAGTACCAAAGCTGAAAAGACTGAGAAGTTTGATAGAAATGCGATGGAGATCAGAATCGGTAGTGAAACTTTGCAAGCTGATGTGAGACGAGCGCAAGAAGAGGCACACGAACCCGAGGAACTCGAGGAACCCGAGGACGCTGTACTCACTCTTGAAGACGATGAGACGGTCGATGAAACGATACCGACAAGACTCTTGCGAGTCATAGGCGACGAAACCAACTCGATATCTACCGATTTCATAGAGGACACACGAACAACGATGCAAGCGTTGGTAGATACCAATGTGACCATTCCCGATATCAGTATAAGTACAATATTTGATACCGCCAAAAAGTATCATCGTAAGAAAAAAACAAAGACGCCTACATTTCGTGGTGGTGCTTGGTACAACCCTATGAGCTGGAAACGTAAAGCCAAAGTATCTGTCGATGAATCTGTATATGAATCCAACGATCAGGACTATGTCGAACCTGTGAGGGTTGAAGGTACTATTCCATCAATCGGAATACCCAAGTACGTCAAGTCGAGCATTCAAAAATCACAACCTATTGTGAAAGACGATGGTACAGAAGGTAAAGTCAGTTTCCACCCACAAGTTTTTACACGATACTACTTGGACGGCGAACTTCCCGACAAAGGCAAGTATATAAATAGAGGTTGGAAAGATGTCACGCGCGAAGACCGTTTAGCTGACGTGGGTGACAAAGAGGTATATTTGGAGCATAGGTCTGCGTCACTCGCTGGGAAACCGATACTGGATACGAGACTATACCAAGGAGACGGTACCTCGTTCAATATGCTCACCGATGCGAATATGAACCCTGGACACAAGTACCGTAGACCATCAACTATTGATCCCCAATACAACGGTCCTCCCCAAGTAATGGAAACCATGGAAGATTTTGATCACACGTTCAGATTCCAGAATCCCTTATCGCAAACTGCCGGGAAAAAGAACAATTATATTGTAGCAGCCGTACCGATGTGTCTGGTGACCATTGCAATGTCTGTGTTGGGATCCATGTGAATGAGTTTATAACTCATGATCACTCATTCATTCGATCTCCGCGCGTTGTGATACAGTATATTTACATGCTCCTATACATCCGTTCTGCTTCGCAAATTGCTTTGCCTGTGACGACAGGTACGGTAGGTAACCAACAAGCCGCCGCCGCCATGCCACACATACCCGCCATCACACGTTCTGTATACAGCTCGCTCTTGTAAATCACTTTATCTTCGCCGATGAAAGCAATCGGACTATAGCCATTGAACGTCGAATAGAATCCGTAGGTTCCCGAAAGAACAAAATGTGCTCTCGCCCACATGGGTAGATCTTTGACGAACTCCGTGATCACGAGGCGAGCGAACGAAACCATGGCGATACTTTACAGATACACAAGCAAGAGAACGTTTAAGCCAATGCATTCAGCGATGCTTTCAAATTAACGAGTGAAGAACGACAGAATATACCGCCTTGTTGAAGAAGTCCGCGATCGAATACAAGATGTGTTTGTGGGCATCAGGCATGTAGAACGCGATGGGATAGACCGCCCATCCTACCGTGAAGAAGTGTCCGAGACGACGCGCAGCTTTGTTATCTTTTTCATCGAACAATTTTTGAATGCCACGGATCTCGTACAAAATGAATAGATAAGGGAGCATGGAAGCGGCGAAAACGTATTTGTTATTGGTCGTCTCTGCGACGTATCCCATCGCGATCATGGTCACCACCGCGATCGCGAGAGGCCAGAATGAACGCTCCCAACCTTCGCGCCTTGCCAAGCTCCAGTACGTGTACAACAACAACGGCGTCGTCGCGACCCAGTCGATGTATCGGAGTTCTTGGGCGATTTTCGGCGCGGTGCTGTAGATGAACGTAGTGATGGCGTACTGTGTGCACGCGATACCGAGAATCGCAGCCGACGCTTTTTGAACATCCATGAGTCCGGGCTTATCGTCGATCATGATTTCTTTCAATAGAATACCGCCGAATGCCACGGTGTTGAAAATAAAATCCATATTTATACATGTGACTATATAAGAAATTTAAGTACGCGGTAAGAGGCTCGAGTCGAAATCTTTGTCAGACATTTCGTCTTCGTAACCTTCCGTTCCGGTGATCGTCGATACGGTGTTCTTGACAACTTGAAGCGCACTGGGCTCCTTCAGGACCGCTGTTTGCGCTTCCTTCATGGTTTTTTTCTCATCGTTCGTCAAAACCGTCGCCGTACCGAGCAAGAAACGTCCAAAGATGTACTCGGATATGATGTACGACACACCGATCATACAGACCCAGTACAACGCCATGGTGCTGATGTCTCCGAAGTCGTAAGCACTGATCTTACCGAAAATAGCTTGGACGCCAAGCCATTCCAACAATCTTTGAAGGAACGGGATCACTGCTTTGAGCGTCAAAGATTTAGCGAATTCGGCAGAAGCCAAACCAATAGCGAATGCTACACTGGCACCTGCGATCTTGTTTGCGAACATGAATGATCGAAAAGTGTCGTAGCAGAACATGATTGTGTTACATACACTCTACATGATAAATTCGAATAATCACATCTTGGCAGCGGGCTTTTTAGCGGTCGTAGTCTTTTTGACGACAGGCTTCTTGGCGACAGGCTTCTTGGCGACAGGCTTCTTGGCGACAGGCTTCTTGGCAACAGTCGCCGTTTTCTTGGCAGCTGGCTTCTTAGCGACAGGCTTCTTGACAGTCGCCGTTTTCGCAACGGGCTTCTTGACGGTCGTCCGCTTCACAACGGATCGTTTCCTGACGACGCGTTTCTTTGCAGCACCACCGGAGGTTTCTCCGAGAAGATCCCATGGTGACTTAAGAGGCTCGTCGTCTTCACTATCAGTAGCATCAGAGTCGGAATCATCACCGAATGGGTATGCTTTGTCCCACTCGACCCGATCATTTTGCTTGAAGTCCGTCTTCATATTTTTCATACGGTCAAACGCCTTACCGAAGACACCGTTCATACGAGTTTGAAACTTTTCAACCCAGTTCCGTCCCATACCAGCCATCTCGAAAACCATTTCGTCGTCAGTAAGATCTGCGAATTGAATCAGCAGATCTTCATCCCCTTGGTAAACTTTTTTAGCTTTTCCACGACCTTCAGGCGTTCCTGGTTGGAAGTAAGCTTTATTTTCGATACTGTGTGATTCGACCATTGTTTTAACACATACAAAATTTTTTTAACAGATTTTCTTTTGCAAAAGTTTTCGCGTTTTTGCGTTTTTGCGTTTTTGCGTTCTCGCACAGAAACTCGAAGATAATGTACTTGATCAAAATGTATATTTTGCCGAAGGACGGCCACTGATGTCATAAAATTCTGTACATACTTCGACACAAACTCTCATAATGCTCCACCATTGCGGTAAAGCTCATCTCCTACGCTTTTCGACAGATGGTCAGTTTTCAGACCCCGAGATTGATGACGCTCAGAGTACCCTGTTCATCTTACCGAATCTACGTCGATATCACGAAGATATCAAAGCTTTACAGGTGGAGTATAGGCGGTCATTAATCACCCTTCTTCACGAGAACGAACATTTCCGCAAGTACAATTCGTGGCGGTCATCTGGAGGTGTGTACAACGGGTTTAAGTACACACGAATTCTACACTCGGTTTCTTTCTGGCACATCGACAGCTTTGGCGCACGTGTCAGGATCATCGAGAAGAACAATGGGATCAGGGAAATGTCCAAGTCCGCTCTCAGCCACAAGAAAGACCTGAAGCTGTTTTCGGAGATAGGTCAGCTCGCAGCCCGTTGCGTACAGATCAACATCCAACGGAAGATCCGCAACGCCTTATACGAGCTCTACCCCACGCTTCCTCAGCGTTTTGACTTCTCGCCCCAATGCGTCAGAGCAGGAAGGTTAAACCTGAACGCGGTCAACGATTATCTGTGCCAGTTCGAGAAGTACTCGACATCGTACCATACCAGGCGCGTGGCATTATGGATCACATCCAACATCGAATCCTTGACGACCACGATGGACCTTTACTTCGAAGAGTACATGGCAAATTCCAACCCTGCGACCACGATCGTCCGCGCATGGAAGAGATGCTCCTACGACCCTGCTTACCAGATGTGTGCCAGAATCGCGCTTAATCGCGCGTCTCTTCACGATGATATTCTGTATCAAAGAGTCAAGAGACGTAAAACATTGTAAACGACCCTTAAGGCTTTATTCACATTCAGATCATATGACCATGTTGGGCAAGCTCAGGAGTGTTGGGGACAACCATTTCGAAACATCCATCAAACTCGATCCTCTCATCGTCGTTCTGGATGTGCTCTCGGTCAAACCGAAAAGCCTGAAGGCAACTGTGCGGAAGCATGACTTGATGCTCGTACAGAGTATGGAGCATGAAATCACGAAACAGTTCGGCGATACATCTCATAAGCAATGCGGATTCACGAGTAGCGATGAGTTGCATGGTTTTATAGACGACACTTTCACGACTAGCTGCGGTCTACATGAATTGAAAGATGGTATGATCAATCTACCTCTGGATACACCGCTCACCAACAAATTGGTCCCGGGCGAGACGTACGCTATGAGCATCAAACCGTATAAGATTCTCGGATCTCCGCACGTGCTCAAGATCATGTGGAGGGCAAAGCGTGTATCTCTACCAAAGTACAATCCTATCAACGAGACTAGCGATAGAATCGCGTCATCTCTCGATGCAATTGAGAGCGAAGTTCGTGATTTGAAGAATGTAGAAGACACGATCGATGTGATCAGTTGGTTGACGAAGCATAATTTCTCGTTTTGATTTATCGTTCCGTCTCGTCAGTTAGAGACGATAGACATTAACAGGGTGACACACATCAGCGAACACTGTGCCATATAGTGTCCGAATTGTGGACGTGCACCACCACTTACATCGTTGTTGAACATCTTCCACCAGTACCTAATCCATACGTTGTCCGTAAGATTCTTGACTTTTTGTACGTCCCGATCTTCGTTGAAGTTACCGGGCTTGGTAGACTCTTTGAACAAGTTTCGCATTTCGTTTTTCTGCTGAGCCATCGACATGTCGGATTCTTCTCCTTTAGGCTTGTCCACCTTCGTGAGAACACGTTTCCAGTACTTGACGTACTTGTTTTCTAGAGGGATCTTGTCTTTCTTAAGGAGGTCATCGAAGTCGACGTTCCAGATTCTCTCGAATTCGTCTGCGTCTTTATCTACAACTTGGTCTATCTTTTCCTTAGAATCCGAGTCTTGTTTTCCTTTGTCGTTCTGGTTTCCGTCACGACCGTCACGATCTTTCTTATCGTTTTGTTTACCATCATTCTTTTCGCCGTCGCGATCCTTCTTGTCATCCTTCTTTTCACCGTCGCGATCCTTCTTGTCATCTCGTTTGTCATCATTCTTTTCACCGTCACTGTCTTTCTTATCATCTCGTTTGTCATCATCGCGGGCCTTCTTATCATCCTGATTGACAACGACTCTTGGTTTTATGAAGCCAGACATTGCGGACATAGGAATTTCCTTTTCGGACCATGGTTCATGGAACACGAGATTATTTGCTATTTCTTCGTCCGAAGGTTCTATATCTTCTTCTTTGTCTTCTTCTTCGTTGTCTTCTTCTACATTTTGTGTTTCATAATGTTCTGGATAATACTGCGACTCCTGTGGTGCATATTGTTCTGCTTGTGTTTCTTCTTGTTGTTGCGGTTGTTTATCATCGGGATAGTAAGTATAGTCGTACGCGGTTTCGTCAAAAACTTCTGCCTGTTCCAAAGGAACTTCGGTATCGTACTCTTGAGCAACATATTCACCTTGGTAGGTATCATTGTATTGATCGTCGTACCATTGCTGTTCTACAGGTAGGACTCCTTCCGGTTCAGGTTGTTCGACATCCTGTTGTGGTTGTTGGAACAGCGCGAACATGTAAAGTTACATTGTGTGTCAAGTTTTTGTTCGTGTATGGACGCTCTTGTCGAAAATATGATTCGACATCATATGCTTCAACATACCATAGTCGACTTCCACATCAGATTCAGAATCTATAATAGTGGTTAGATAGTCAGTCGTCATTTCATACACGTTGTCGATAAACGATTGATGTTGCCATATCCAGTCAGTCCGCTCGATATAATCAGATTTTCTATGAAAATGAGGGACGGTAATTTCCTTCGGCGGCGGCGGCATATGGGACGCCGGTTTGATCTCTACAACCATTTCGAAGTCACCGTTGGCATCGCGTCGAAGAATCGTGTTCGCAGTCATTATTTATTATGTAATACACACTACCATACGTGCTTATATCCATGCCATTCCTGAGAAAGTTGGCGTGTGTGGCATACCGGTTCCTAAAGTTTGCCCACATGTAATAATGAATTTACCTGATGCGAAGGATGCGTATGAGTTATCGAATCAAGCCATAGCAGCCCCGCCCAACGACGCTTTCGATATCGTATTGAATTCGGCCGCACGTAAGATCACCAAAGCCGTCAAAAACCAGATGCAGTCGACTGTTTTCCAGGTACCGATGGCCGTCATGGGTTGTCCGCGTTACAAGATATCTGACGTGATCAAGTACGTCGAGGATGTTCTGACAAACAAGAATTATGAAGTGACTTCATGGCCGTCTGGAGAGATGGCTATCGTATGGGTCAACCAAGCACCGGTGAACTCATACTCGACACCCGTCAAAAAGTCCAAATTCGATATCACGCTGTGAAGAACTTCCCGTCGCGAACGATCAACTCCATCCTGACCGCATTGTCTGGAGAGATCTTGAACATTTTAGAGAGGGCCAGACTATCCTTCAAAGTCTTGACGACCAAAGGTGCGCTGGTGCTTCCTAGAGCAACATAATATAGATCCGGTGCATCGCCTTTGGTGACCATGAAGCTCCCGGATCTAAACGTCTCTTTGGCGCGCTTCGTGGTAGTACTGGATCGAGGAAAGCCGGCCATCATCTCACGCCTGGTCATCTCAGAAGGCTTGATGGACACACCGATCGAAGGGTAATCCAACAGTTTAGCGAGGTCCAAACACTCGCCGAGCTGCGAGTACGCGAAATACTTACGGACTTCAACTTTCATGGGTAGCAGATGCGTATCGGGACGGTAAAGGTTGTGGATCATATCGTGGACCGCCAGTATTCTATCGTAGGAGTTTTGTTGGTAAATGACCGTCCCGTTCATCGCTATGAGGTCGTCTACGATGAGAGTCCGAGTCTTCTGGTTGAATACGCACGTGAAGACGGGTTCCGAACAGTAGACCTCCTCTGCCATCCTCATAGGAATCACCATCATCGGATGTTTGGCCTTCTTGCTCCTATCGTACAAGATGGTCACGTACGTACCCGCCAACTGCATCATGATGAGGTAGCATCTGGAGCCTTCCGGTATGAGGCTCAAGTAGTGTGGATGGTTGTTCACCTTTCGCATATCCTGTTCTCGCAGGGGACACGCAAACTTACTGTACTCGGACACATTGTTCAGAATACCGCGAACTTTTTCGATATACTCCGAATCGGTGATGCTGATGGCGCGTTTCACACCGCAAAACCAAGTAGTCGTGCCCAACATTTTGAGAAAGATAATAGGACGTGTTACGTACGCTTTGAATATACACACCCCTTTAAGCCACGTCCTTTGGTAAGAATGGCGTCCATCTGGTTCATGTTTCCGACCGTCGCATGTTTGATAGCTGGCGTCATCCTGATGTACGTCCTGTTTCAGAGTCGCCGAAAATATCTACTGGATCGTATTCCCGTGACCGTGACCGTCGTGGGTAAAGTAGTCGGTGAGAAAATGTACGAAGGGGACATCCAGGTGGTGAAGGTGAAGTACAGCTACAACGACATCGAACACACGAGGGACGTCAAGTACAAACGGGGTGACGCGTACTTTTTGACAGGAGGCTCAATTCCTTTGACTCTCACCGAATCGGGGGACGTTATGCTGTACCAGTCGTCGACACCTATGGACACATGGAAACTGTTTTATCTACTGTCGACAGTGTTCTTCTTCGCAGCGTTACTATTCTGTCTCGCGGTCGTGGTGAAGAACAGATCTTACACGAAGCGCAATACGACTTCATCTACTTTCTCGGCAATATAGACATGACAAATGTAATAAGTCCCATGAAACCCGCAAGTATCAGCGGTGAATTTTGACCACCCTCCAGGGGTGATTCACTTGCACGTACGGGAACATCTTTAAAAAATTCATCAATAAAAGTTTGGTCATCATCTTGTTGCGAATAAGTAGAGACGTCTGCAAATTGTACGTTGCGTATAGGTTCCATGGGTTTGTGAAATATGAATTCTTCTTCATTGTCTACAGATTGTGCATTTATATCGGCCAACAGTAAATCAATTTCCTTATCAACATTAATATCGTCACTCGTATACTGTACATTGCGTATAGGCTCGAATATTTCACCTCCACCGACTAGTACCTTTACAGGCTTGTATGACGATGACAAAATTTCAACCACATCACCAGTTGGCTTGAATATACATACTTCTGGAGGAAACCAAACATTATTTACCATGCTGGGCATGGCTTCCAAGCTGACATAACCATCGTATTGATCACCGAAGTGAAGATATAAGAATGCTACAAATGATTCATCCACAGAAGCAATACTTGTTCGCATACATAGATCAAATGTGTTTTTCAAGGAAAGCTTGGCGTTCTCTGTGAGCGGGTAAGTCTTTAATTTATCGCCATTTATGGTCAATCTACTAACAGTCTTATACACTTTGTCTCACTAAGATCTGGGACAGCTAAATCAAGCAGGTCCAAACAGTCTAGTGTCTGTATGCATGGGCATTATTCCTTGGCCCTTAAGAACGACTCGTTTCCTGGCCTCCCTCTTGATGAGGATGGCGCGTTTTGTCCCCGGAAGGACACTTTCTCGTTCCAGACATGAAGGGCGTGGTCCAACTCCACACACCCCGATTAACTTCGCGGAATTGATGTCTCTGTCCATGAGCCCAAAGTTCTCACATGCGGTGTTGCTACACCGTTTGAGTCCTCGAACAAAAACTTTCCGGTTGGGGAGCCTCATCCGTCTCCCCGTCTTCTCACTCCTCTCCTTCGCCTTCTCTGTAGCCGCCTCGTACTCCTCGTCGCTGAGCAAGCGCTGTACTTCGTGCAGCCGCGTGTGACAGCAAGAGCACGCGATACTGGTACGGAACTCTGGAGTAGCACCGACAGCGTCCTTCCCGTGCTTCGTAACGCATCGCTTGGCAGCAGCTTTCACCGGGACAGTCTCGCTACCGCGACCTGACGGAGCGAAAGATGCGTCGCCGTAGGCCCAGAGCACGTCCTTGTCTCCTCCACTCACCTTGGTGAAGAACGCGTCGATCACCTTGTACCGCCTACTCCACACACCAAAACGGTCCCTGGCGTGGCAAGGACGCAGCTTCTCGTTCCAGAGCGAGGCGTAGATGGTCTGTCCGTCATCGTCCTCCCAAAGCAAGCGCTCTACGTGTCGGACAATAGTAGCTTCGTTCGTAGCCTTCAGGCTCACTTGATCCAGGTAGTTCTGCGCGGAGCGCACTCTCAGGTTCCGGAGGTTGGCCTTACGCACCAGGGCCTTCATACCGGTGTCGACCTTGTATTGTGCTCTTGTGAGTCTGAATGTTCTGACTTTGCCATCGACCATCTCAGCGGTGACCATGATGTTCGTCCTGCCAGGGTCGACCCCGATGATTCTTCGAACTTTCCCATCTTTCACCGCCGTAGCCAGTGGACCGTCGCGCAGCGGGATCTGGACACCGTCTTTCTTCATCGACTTCCTCAGCGCCGCTTCGCGTCGCTTCACGGCTGCTGCCTCCAGTTTGCCCGCCTTGCTAAGAGCCTTCTCAATCTCCTCCTCCTGAGCGCTCTTCGGACGTTTGAAGTGGAAAGACGCTGATACTCCGTCTGTGGTGACCATGTGAGCGAAACCAAAACTCTCAGAACGTTCACGGTCGTGCTTTCGCAGCCCGTCCAGTCTGAAGACGCTGTTCCAGTGTTCGTCACGGAGGTACACAAAGGACGAGCGTGCTTCGTTGGACGATGTACCTTTTCGTCGGCCGCGAAGATCGTACAGGATTCCGAAGAGTGTTATGGTATCGATGTCGATGTGTTTGGCTCGGATGCGTCCGAGAGGGAGAACGGTGAAACTCTTGAGGTCCCTGGCCTGGAGGTAGGTAGCCCAACGCGCGTACGCTGTGACGACGAACCCGTTGTGGTCTTTGCGAAACGTTTCAGTGGATTTTTCCCCGGGCTGTAATCCTAGAGCAGCTCGCTCGTTCCTGATGAGACTGATCACTTCCTCCGTCAAGTCAGATGCCTCGTCGTCTTCGACGTCCCCATTCGTAGAACGCTCCCATCCGTTTATTGCCTTCTGAATGGTCCACCATGTACCCTTTCGTAGATTGCGCTCCTTACACCACGCTACGAGGAACCTCTTCTGATGCTGAGAGTAAGTGTAGTTCACGTAGGTCTTGATGTTGGCAATGACGGTTTTGCGAGTGGTTTGTGCGAGCGACGAGCCCGACAGAGGAGGACATGTGATGATAGGAAACTTGTGGAACAACTCTCTGACAGCGCGACGGACGTGCGAGGACTCGCTGTGTGGGTCGGCAGCCATCACTCGATCGATGAACGTCTGGTCGGTGAAGTCAGGAAGGATCATCAGGTCTTCGGCTATGTCCAGCGTCACTTTGTCGGTCGTAGGGTCGACAGACAGTCCCACCTTGACGTCGACTGCTTTGTCGGCGTCGTTCAAAACCCTGAGAGCTATCCAATTGAGCATGAGTCCGGTACGGTGTGTGACCTTAGAGGAGTACTCCACGAGGTCATGTATGGCGTCGCCGACGGCTGAATCGCGTAGGCGTTTCTTAAGACAGCACTTCACCACCGTTGTACGATCTTTCTTGGCATTCTTGGCCCGATCCTTGAACTGGTCGACTTTGGTCTTGTTGTGGGAAGGAGGCTGAGTGGCGTTTGAAAAGAAGTCTGTAGGGTCACCGGCAAGTTGGCGTGTGGAAAACGGAAGGGTTGTAGCCTCTTCGTAGAGACGTCCGTCCAGAGCATACGGAGCATTTTCCCGTAGCCACTGTACGCTGATGAACGTAGTGACACCACCTGATGCGATGGATCCATCCTCAACAACGGTACCCTGAGCTAACACCGATCGAGGAGGCACGAGGTCCTCGAGGAAAAACTCGACATCTTCGAACGGTAGATAACGACCTTGTTTTCGTCCGATTCGGACGCCGAATCCGTCCGCGTCTTCCATCTCCTACATTACCCTGCAGATCATACGGGCCTTTAAGCCTCGTCAATTCAGAAGATCGTTGCGGTACAGACGCTCGGCGTGATCAAAGAGGTTTGACGTCATAGTTGGATCAATCTTTGCAAGGCTTTTGTCAATATGAGACGTAACATTTCCTTGTGTCAACCTCAGTTTTCTGTAGTGAGCTTTCATACTGGAGAACGCATACTCAACAGGATTGTGCCACGGACAGTACGGTGGTATGTAGTTCAATGTGAGTCCTTTCTTCAGAGCGATATCCCTGACGATTTTCGATCTATGAAACGCTACATTGTCCATGATGACGTTTTTATTGTTTGGCAACATTTCCAAGAAAGCTGCAAAGGAGGTGGAGTTGTGATTTCCCGACGTACTTTCAGAACGTACAATACCGGCTCTGTCGATCGCGAGAAGAAACGACGTTTTGACTCGAGAATAAGCAGGCTTTTTAGGAACTCTGTGACCTGATAAGCTCCACCCCCTACGAGGAGAGTCGTTATGATAAAAACAGGTTTCGTCTACAGCTATGGTATTTTCGCAGTAAGGATTTACCAGCGAGTAAAAATGTATGGTCCAAGTTCTTTACTTGATGATCCCGAGAACGCATGGCCAGTTTGTACGACAGCTTGTTCTTACGGATAGAACGATGAACAGTAGCTCTGGACACGATGATGTCATGATGTTGTCGGAGCATGTAGCACAGTTCAGAACAGGTTGTGTATGGATGAACTTGTAGAAAGTTGAAGACACGTCTATCCAAGTCAGGATACTTTGTTGCTCTTGTACGTTTTAATTTTGCGGACGTACCGGAAGTAGAAGATTCTGTAGCCCATCGTGACACCGAGCTCCGTCCGACGTTGTATATGCGAGCGACTTCCCTTACGTTCTTGATAAAGTGTTGATAGTGAATGGCTACTTTAAGCTTCAAAGTTAAATCATACATTGATCTACACAACGTCAGAATATATACAAGCTCTGACGGTCGCATATTTGTTCGCTGCAAGCAAGCTTTACGAGATTGCGAAACTACGAAAATGCGAAACTACGAAACTACGAAACTACGAAAATGCGAAACTACGAAAGTACGAGATCACGAAACTATGTCATTGAACATTGTACAGTAGCTTGTCCCAATGTTCATGAGACAGGGTATATGATACAATGCGCGATCTTTTTCTAAGAGATGTAACATTTACTTTACATATTGAGATATATTTAAAAATATGTTTTGGCGGCTTTTGTATTGGTGAAACCACAAGACATAAAGACGCTTCGTCACTCTGTAATAGTAAACAGTATGTTGACCAAACGTGGATACAAAGTAAGCAAAGCATCGCTGACCGAATCTGAAGCGTTAGACCTTCGTAATGAACTTCTCATCCGTCCAAAAAGTTCGAGTCATCGACCACCACCTGCACCATTTTCGGTATTGAAAGAATCGTTGACCGACTTGTATCTACCCAGATGCTTCGCTTACTCTAAGTATGGATCACCCGAAACCAAATCAAAGTTTCCGATACACACGACCATCGACGTACCGTTCAATGGTGCATTGCGTCCGGTTCAGCAAGACGTCGTGAGGACGTATCTCCAGGAAGCTAATCACGGCTCTGGAGCAGGAACAGTTGTTCTCGCGTGCGGCCAAGGAAAAACTTGTTGCGGATTATTCATAACGCACGCTCTGGGAGTAAAAACATTGGTCGTGGTACACAAAACGTTCTTACTGGATCAATGGAGGGATAGAATCGGTCATTTTCTACCGTCCGCGAGGGTGGGGCTCATGAAGGGTGACAAATTCGAACATGAAGGCTGTGACATCGTCATCGCCAGCCTACAAACGATGATCAGTCGCAAACATCCTCTGACGGGCTTCGGCTTGACGATATACGATGAGACTCACCACATGAGCGCGAGAGTGTTCGTCACATCTCTGATGACCGAGACAACCAAATACACATTGGGACTGACAGCGACACCCGATCGTAAAGACGGTCTGGGCTACGTGTTCACATGGTTCATAGGCAGGATCGTCTACCGCCAAGACGAATCTGATATGAAGCGTGCTGACGTCTGCGTGCGGACGCCTTCATTGCCTCAAAGAGACCAGATCCAGTATGACTATTCCGGACGCCCTGATACGGTCGCGATGATCACCGACTTGTGCAACAACGTGGAGCGTACCCGAGACGTTGCCGACATGGCTCTCAAAATTCTCGAAGACCCGCAACGATGCGTGCTGGTTCTATCCGAACGCCGCAAGCACCTGGAAGATATGCATCAATTATTGGAGTCAAAGCACGGACACGAGATGGGCTATTACGTCGGAGGCATGAAAGCTTCGGAACGCGAAGACGTAGAACGAAACGCACGCGTCATCATGGCGTCAGTTTCGGCTGCAGCCGAAGGTTTCGATGTACCTCGTCTCAACTGCATCATCCTGGCGACTCCGAGGAGCGACGTGGAACAGAGCGTAGGACGTATCATGAGAACGCCTGCCGGTGTGGGACCTTTACACCCGCTGATCATCGACGTGTACGATCCGGCTTTTCCAGGCGCGTCGAAGAAGAGGCGTGCATTGTACAAGAAAAGAGGATACAAGATGGAAGAAGACGTTCCCGAAGCTTCAGAGGATGAAATTAAACAATGTGCATTTGATTTGGGTCACCTGTTACGAGCTTAAGAAGCCACTGGTTTCTTCCACGCCTCAACGAGACGTTCGAAAATACTGAAAAAGTTCCACACTACTGCCTTATCTGCGTCTCCGAGGTCTTTCCAAAGTGCCCGGATCATGGTCAACATAGATGCATCGACCGTTGCATCGGCTTTTTTGGCGGCCGACAAGATGTCTTTATCCGGTACGCTCAGGAAGAACGATTCGTTCTGAGCCACGATGTAATCATGATAAGGGTCGCTGACGGTTTCCTGATAAGTCGCGATCATCTCGACACCATCCATATGGTTTAGCGACGGAAGGAACATGAGAGCCGGAAACTTCGCCTTGAGTTGATTGCTCAGCTCAATGGCTTTCGACTTGAACATGACGGGAATCTTTGCTTGACTCATCGTATTACAATTTATACAAGAATACACACAGACACTTAGACCTCGTCATCGTCCTCTGGGTCGTCTTCGGGGTCGTCCTCGATGTCATCTTCGTCATCTTCGTCTATATCTTCTCCAATATCTTCCTCCTCTGCTTCGATTTCGTCCTCAACACCTTCAAGTTCTTCGTCGACGTCGGCTTCTTCGTCGTCATCGTCTTCATCGTCTTCGTCGGTGATATCGATCGTCTTGATGTCTGTATCTAAGTTTTCGTCATCGGGCATCATGTCGCCGTCGACCATAGGAAGCGCGCTGATGAAGGCGTCTTCATCATGAGAAACGATGGTAGCGATGACCGTGATTGTTGACTGTAGTAGGTCATATTTCTTTCGGAGAACCTTGACGACTATAATAGATCCGATTTGAATCTTGGTCATGTCGATATCGTCGTCGTCGTTCATGTCCTTGGGAATGATGATCTCGAGCACGCGATACCTCGACATGTTGACCGCGGAGATTCCGTAGGTGTTAATGTTCTCCACTTTGCATTTGACCAGAGCACCGACGGGCGGATTACAGACGCTTGCTTTGAATTTGACCTCGTAGATGAACGATCCGTTCATGGCAGTAGTGTCCAGGACACCATCGGAGATACTGGTGACCTCGACGCTGTTTGGCTGGACGTATCCCCACTTGGAACAGATACCCTCTACCTTGTTCTGAAGTAGAATAGCGATCGAATCTTTGAGGTGCTTATTCTGGTATTTGGGAGAGATAGATATCTTCTCGACCAAAACGGTCTTGAGGAACACATCACACTCATCGAATTCGTCGTCACTCTGGACACTCATGATGATGATTACAAGAGGTTGTCTTAATTTGTGATACAGTCCCGCCTTTAAGGTGCGTCTTTGTCTATAAAAAAATTTCTTTCAATGACTTTTGCATCTGTACCAAGACACCGTTCCTAATTAACATCGCCTGCTTACGATGCAGAAGCGCAAAAGCTCCCGACGCCCGATCATACTTTTCTTTTGCTTGCATGAACTTCTTTCTGTACGAATCGATGATTTCCTTATCATTCTGAAGTCTGGCCCGCATGGATGGTGTGATGTTACCGGCCAAGAGTACGGCTACAGCTTCCAACCTATGGTCCCTCCATTCTTGCGTATCATTCAGCGCTGCATTGACATCGGTCGAACGCTCGACGTACATTGCTTTTTGCTGATTGAACTTCTGAATGCGTACATCCATCTGTCGTGCTTCCAATACTTTCGGAGCGACGGTCGTCTTTGGTACGCCGCATCCATTGTCTTTCAGATCTTCTATGACGTGCTTCAATGTTTGAGAGTCTCCATCACGTTCTGATTTTTCAAACTTCGCCATGAGGTCCTGACACGTCCGCGCACTTTCAACTCCTTTCAGTTTCCCTTGTAACTCCTGACTTTCCCTACGCGCTTTTCTCAATTGAAACTCGAGTTCGTCCGTCTTTTTCACACCTTCAGCGATGTCTTTGAACACCGGATCTTTATTGTTGATTTTGGTGACGGCTAAACGCTCGAACATAGAGAAAATGATGTTGGGGTGAAGTGTGCTCAAGGAATCTGATATCTGAACAACTATATCTCCGTTGGTGGGAATCGTAACCTTTTCGAATATATTCTGTGTGATCTTCTTCCAATCGGCTGTTGCGAACGTGAGTTGCGACTTAGTGTTCTCTGGAACGTTCGCGTACATCGTCGTCATGTTCGAGAACGTATCGTAATACGGATGAGAGCGTAGAATACGTCCACTTAGAGCGGAACGTCCCTGGACAATAGATGGCACGATCAAAGGTACACTTCTATCAGAGAAGAATTCCGAAAATACGTACGTGCTTTCCATATCAATCGATTCGAATTGCTTAGCGAAGTCTTTAACGTTCGTAGCGTCTTTCAAAAGAGACCGGAACAGATCCATGTGCGACGATACATCTCCTACTTCGAAGCCTTCTGGCGTCTGTGTCACGAACACTCGTAGTACAACGGTCCGTAGTACAACAAGGGCAATTATGACGGCTATGGTGAGTACCACGCGCATTTTACACATCTTGCGAGAGAAAACTGAATCCCGGCGTTACTTAAGTATCACCGGGATCATTCATTTCAAAGATGAAGATATGTATGGGTTTTGATATAGGCACCGTGAACCTCGGGTTCGCAGCCGCCAGTGTGAGCTACGATGGGAACGGCGAGATTGTAAGAGCAGAGATTGTGAACATAAAAGCAAGCAGTACAGATGCCAGTATTCTCAAACTGTGGCGACACCTAGACGAAGTGATGAAAGAGATTCCACCAGGTGTTGAAATCTGCGTATACATTGAACAACAGCCTAGCAAAGCGAGGTCGGTGATGCGTAGCGTCGAACTGGGCGTTCGATACTTTTTTCTACGCGAGAGCATGTCGAGAAGTAAAATCAGCGTGAAATCAGTGTCTTCCCGTACGAAACTCGCAAAACCAGTGATATACGCAGAAGGTGCGACTCCGGCACAGAAATACAAAGCGCGAAAGATTGCGTCCGTCGAAGAGATCGGAGGTCTGATGGAAGGCGGTGCTCCGGTGACGTGGAAACGTATTTCTGTAGGGAAAGCGGATGATGTATGTGATGCACTGCTGTACATCGTGAGACACGGAAAGGTCGAACGATTCATAGATCCCATACCTGTGAGCGACGAGACCGAAGGCGAAGTTCAAGATGAAGGTGAAAAATCTTCTGTAATGGAGATGTAAATGGCATCACAGGACGTTTGGATTATCGTAGCAACCGTTCAATTTGTGATACTCTTGTTCGCTATAGTATGGTATGTGAGCAGACCTACACGTTCAATAGGCATGGTGACGTCACCCAATAACTCCGTTCACTTACGGATGCGTGACTCACACGACGTCCACGAAGCACAAGAACGAGCGATCCGTACATTCCCTTACCATACGCCTTTCCCACGGGTCTCCGAGCCGATGCGTGGTCCTACTATGAACGTCAGTACGGCTCCAGCTCCAGCTCCTCCACCATTCCGTACATACCAACCTTCACACCAGACGCGGTCGGACTTTCAGCAGGTAGGATACGCCTACAATGAAGACAAGTCAAAAGTACTACCAGTGTATTCTAGGCCTGCGCCCCGTAACCCCAGTCGCTTCCAGTACTACACCAAGGCGGAGGGGACCGACATCTCCATGGCGCTACAGAACGATCGTGGCGAGTGTCTAAG
Organism: Ulothrix subflaccida; assembly: GCA_032356005.1. Lineage (NCBI taxonomy): Eukaryota > Viridiplantae > Chlorophyta > Ulvophyceae > Ulotrichales > Ulotrichaceae > Ulothrix > Ulothrix subflaccida. The sequence goes on from JAULKP010011071.1 coordinate 45,904, forward strand.
CGACATCGGATGCCAAGAGATTCAAACCGGTGACAAGGTTCGTTCCGAAGCTGCAGACGGAGAGCTGTCGGTGACCATTTATGACCACGTGTAATCCGAATCAATCAGGATCACACGATACCATACGGACGAGACCACCGACACGCTTGTTTTCTGTTTCGACGGGAACGACAGTATTTCTACCATACGTCATTGTCGATATGAACTCTCTCCACTCATCGCGTCTATGTATACCGGGACTCTTTTCGAATTCAGAAATAAACCGATCCAAGGCCCGCATTATGTAACATTTCCCCACGAAATAAGCCCATGCGTTGGTGTCGCCGTAATCACATTGCTGTATTCTTGACCTCGTTCTTTCGCTGTGTATCGTCTCTTCAGCGATACGTTGCTTGACCTTATGCACGTCTCCGTCAGAATAAGCACACGTCACGACCGTCGCGAGCACTTCTACATACGTCTCGAATAACAGCGCGCCTTTGGGGATATACTCCGGGAACTCGACGTCGATTTCGTGACTGTGTACGTTCCAGAAATGTAGAAGCTCATGTATCAATACTTTATGACATTCTTCTTTCCTGTACACTGCTACGATTGGATTCGATCCATAACTCGTGAATCCACTGTTAATGCTCGTACTCGTCAACAATTTTGATGACGGAATCTTTTTCTTGATATCATTCATCATCACGATTATCTCTAGCGATGGCTTTGGCGACGGCCCGAAGGTCAAAGTACAGAGTTTGAGCGTGGTCACAAGGACCTTAATCAACTTGTTTATTTCTTCCGCTTGTGAGTCGGATTTGGGCTTATCGATATGCAACATGACATCTTCGATACCAGGGATGTCGACTGTATCTTTCAAATAGTAAGTCTGCATCCACAAATCGGATGCCGATTTTCTTTTCAGAAAATCAGATGAAAATTTACTATTCAGCGATTTCATAATCCGGTACTTGGACTTCATCAGTTCTTCGTTCTTGTGAAAGAACGCGTCTGTCACATTCACATTAGACAGTCCTGACCACAAAGCGTGCGCGGTTCCTACAAAGTTAGACATTAACAATGTACGAGTATATTTTTTGGAGCGATATGCAAATGACCGACGGTATCCCAGAATACCTACAAACGTCTAATCAAGTCAAGACCCGAAAGCCCAGAAAGCGTACGGTCAAGAAACCCGTAATCGCTGCTACCGACGTGACCGAGCCAGTTCAGACGCAGGCACAGACACCAACAGTCACAACCGCGCAGGATACCGTACAAGCAGTGGAGCCAGTTCAGGCGCAGGCACAGACACCAACAGTCACAACCACACAGGATACCGTACAGGATACCGTACAAGCAGTGGAGCCAGTACAGGTCGTCAAGCCACATGTCGTGAAGCCTGCAAAGCCCGAACCTCCTCACGGCGTGGCGGTCGTGGACGCGACATTAGCGGAGCTTAAAGAGGAAGCACGCAAGAGAGTATGGATTCCCCCAGCTGATGCTTTCCTAGGTGTGGACATTGAAGCCAAGAACAAAGCCCGGCACCACATTGTCTAGCGAGTCATGTTTTCCACGCTCGTTTCTCCTGTATTGGCTGATGCCAGATCCTATAAAAACATGGATCACGCCGCGTACATGGAGTTCGAATTCATGAACCGGGTCCCTGTTAGACCCGATTTCTTCACCGAAGTGTTCGACAACCACGACGTCGTTCAAGTGCTGGCTACCAACTGCACCAAATCCTCGATGGTCCCTATCATGGCTTTCTTGGACATCGAGATCACGCAGGCTAGAGTTTACTACTTGAGGGTAATGAGCATGCTCAGCAGCTCGGAGATCAAAGAAGTACTGAAAGATAGGGTCACCGATCCGGTCTTACCAAACAACCCGACGTTGGTGGATCTGATGAAGTTCGTAACGCAATTCGACCGATTGATTGCGGACCCGAACAAGAAGGGACGGGTGCATACTCTGTTACAACGCTACGGACTATCTCGAGCGCTTCAAATCGAAGAAGTTGTGTGTGCGGACGGGATGAAAGATGTGCTCAGTATGCTTATCGCCTGTTTGGCATACCTTGCTGAGAAAGATTCGACAATCAAATTCATAGTACGTGGCCACATTCAAAGTTTCAAGTCGCGTCTGAATAATCTGTAAAATTCTTTTCTTCTTGTATTAAAACATGAAGATTTCACTCATCTTCGCCGCAATCCTGTTGAACACCGCATGCGCACAGGTTTGTAAATTCGGTGCATACGACACCCCTACGTTCGGGTGTGTTGAACTATGTGAACTCGAAGACCGATCCAGAGAGGTCATCACGAGCCTCATGAGCAACAACACGCGTATCGTCGTCACCGACGTGACATGCGAGAACACGGCCTTCCAGCTAGATACCTGCCTCAAGGATTATACCAACGTCACCGAAGTCATCGTCATGAAAGATAACATCATCGCGGATCAGGTCGAGGAGATCGAGGACATTAAGGCCGAAGTATCTGATCGCGAGATAGAGATCGAGAACAAGGATATCGTAATCGACAACTTCACATCTGACATGAGTCAGTGCCTGATGAGCATCGATGCTTGTCAGGTACAGATCGACGAGTGTTTCGCAAACGTTGGTACGTGCAGCATGGTCGTATGTGATCAGATGCGCGAGTCATGTGGATCGGCCATCAACGTCGAGGTCCCCATGGACATCGATAGTGCTCTCATGGACACCATCATTGAATCCGAGTTCGAGCTATGGGCGTCCATGCCTTGCTTTGCTTACCACACCCTGCGTAACGTAGTCGTTGGTCTGGACACGAACTCCGCGGTCCAGAACGAAGCCGACGACGAAGCTACATGCTGGGATAGCTGCGACGGTGACTCGGAGTGCACAGCTGCGGTGTACGATGGGACCATGTGCTGGCATAAGACTGTCGATGTCATCCCTTCGAACGCAGAATACAAAATTGGATACTCTACACTAGTGCCGTGTATGCCACGGAACGAGACTATGTATCAGAATCTTGAGGACGAGGCGATCCACATGGGCAAGATCATCACGTATTACAACCTGGAACTCAGCGCTTGCGCACCATGTACCGGTTACAATAAGTTGCACGACATCGATACCGCACCAGGAGTTCAGATCGGCGATACAATCATGAACGTGAGCGAAGCTGATTGTTGGACGAACTGTGTGGAGTACCCGGACTCTGGATGCAGTACAGCAGTATTCGACGGTATGAACTGCGCGTTGAAAAATGAGACGGTGTCAAATACTACATCTCGATATTCACCGGGTTTCCACAGTCTCTACACATGTCCTCCGGTTGTCGATATCGTAGAAGTTCCCGAGGTTCCCGAAGAAGTTCCCGAAGTTCCCGAATCGATCGATCGTGGCATCATCATGGATTTCATTCAGTTCAAGCTGGATATCAACGAGCAGATGGATTGTACCAACTTCAACCGTCTGAACGATACGGACGTGACGACTGGTACCCACATCCTGAAGGCGTGTGAAGTGGACACGATCGAGGAATGCTTCGACACGTGTATGGCTTACTCCGGCAGCGATGATGGTCCATGCATCAGTGCAGTCTACAAGGCTCCTCAATGTTGGCTCAAGAACGTTACCATTTCAACCGATACGGTCGTATACAGTAAGGATTTCACCACAATCTATCCGTGTGATAATTAAACATGTAATGTAAACATGAAGTTCGGGTGGTGTTGTGGAGCGAAAAGTCTGAAAGAGGACAGTAAAAAACAAGATGAACCAAAACATGTTGAAGCGTTCATCGAAGCTTGTCCCAATCTCCCAAACGAAGATGCTGAGAACTTGAGAGATAAGGCATCGGATAAGGTGATAACGATAAAACATAAGTTATGAGTAACACAGGGACATGCGTCAAGGTCACGCGGTCATTCTATCAATCTCGTTCACGATACTGATCTTCGCCATGGTATTAACTTATCTGCGCCGCAAAGAGACGTTCACAGCATCGTTCAGCAATGGACATTCTGGACCGGAAATCGTCGAGTTGAATTCACAGGTCCGCGGTATGGTACCTGCAATATGGATGGACGGTGATACGTTCTACGACGACAAATGGATGGATAAGAGCGGTAACGGTAATGACAGTTCGCACACTTATAAAGTGAAATCCGGAGTACAGAAGTTTGCAGCCCACGGATGCGACGCCAGTTTCAAGTACATCACGGGAAGGAGGGACGACAAGTCATCATTAGTACTAGAGAAAGGGTGGCCGAGCAACGATAAGTACACGTTCTTCCACGTCACCCGGTACGACGGACGTCACCGACACCGTATTTGGACCAATGCGAACGGCAGTAAATCCGCAGGTGTGAATTGGCTCTCAGGTCACTGGGGTGGTAGGAGTAACAACTTCTATCACAACGCATGGATTCAGAGCGAGCAAAAACGTCCTGCAAACGAGTACCGTTGGCAAATTTCAACAGATCGCGCAGACAGGACAAGATCTCGGCTCGCGGGAGAGAGCGTTCGCGATGGCCGCGTGTCCGGTAAGTTCAGACCATTGTTCCACGGTGCTGGTATCGGAACCAGGACCAAGTATTCACGTGAACAGAGCGATTGGGCCTGCGCCGAGGCCATTCTATTCGACCGTGTGCTCAGCAATGAAGAATGCGCTAAAGTCGAACGTTATTTGGAGCTCAAGTATGGGTTCGAATCCACGACAGAAGTGGAGTCCGGTTGGAAAGACCAACCCATCAGAATGGCGCGCGCTCCAAACATGTGCGTGGACGTCTCCGGGCATTCGAAGAGCAACGGAGGCAAGATCCATTTGTGGAAGTGTCACGGTAAAGACAACCAGAGCTGGACGTACTCCCCGGAAACGAAGATGATGAAAGATAAGAACAGTGGAAAATGTCTGGATCTCCCTGGCGGCGATCAGCGGAACGGTAATCAGTTGCATATCTGGAGCTGTGATGCGAAGAATAACAACCAGAAGTGGGATATCGTCGACGACACAACGCTTCGGAAACCGGGGACCGACAAGTGCGTAGACATCAGTAACAATCAGACCGGAAGCGGGACCAAAATTCAACTATGGGATTGTCACGACGGTAGTGCTCAGAAATGGGCGTTCAATAATCGCGCGTAATCACTTTTTGTTCCTACCTTCTGGGAACATCTTTTGCGTAGGGTAACTTGTATTGACCATACTTCTCCCTGTGGTCTTCACAGCGATCGCCAACGCGAGCGTTAACGCAATGGATATCAATCCTTCCACTTGCATGTCATCAATTTACATGTTGAGCAAAGTATTTATGACCTCTCTGGGCGATCGCACGGACACATGCACATATCACGCGGAAAAGGACTGTTGGCTGGACGACATTGGGAATAGAACTCGTTCTTCTTCATACAGATATCATCGACGTCACAACACTCGAGACCCTGGGTGCATTCAGAATAGGTCGGTACACAAACCGGGACGTTCAGAAGCGATGCGATCGCCAGTAGATTCTCCGTAGTGATGGATACCGTGTCTCTGAACACGTTTACGGCACTACCATCTGAGTTGTTGTCAGCCATGAAAAAGCTAGTATTATCCGGAATGAACTGACCCAAGTTGACGCGTCCGGGTAGGCTGTCGTTGATAGTTTGAAGAATGACTTCTCTCGTCGATGAACCGACTTCGAAACGAGTGATCCATTCGAATACGCAATCGGAGTCGATCTCCATAATAAGGTCCATTGTCACGGACAGTTCGGCAGCACTGCGACAGCGGTCGTTAGCCATAGATACGGTCAGAATGGACGCAGTGAGAGGAGAGACCATACCGTCGACGGTAGTACCAGACTCTGTGCTCAGCGTGATACTATACGGGTAGTAGTTCTCTGTACTTGCTGTCCCGATAGGTCCGTAAGTTCCGTAAGTTCCGTAAGTTCCGGTAGCGTCAAATTCATAACTTCCATAAACGGAATCACCCGTGGTTCCATACGTGCCCATTTCCATGTCTACATCCATATCTCCTACTACGATTTCTCCTTCGACAGAGGTCCACGTGAAAGTGTTGGTGTCGAATTGGAATCCAGTGACCATAGGAAACGACGCCGTTTCGGAAACGAGAGTCATCTCAGTAGAGTCGACCTGCACCATTTGTGCAGATACCTGCGAACCGATCAGGGTAGCTAGTACCGCGAGAGCCATGGATGTCATCATGATTTTATACGTACCATCACAAAAGATTATGTCAGTTTGTACGCAGTATCATTCCAAAGATTTACGTTCACGATCCATTATCTCTCTCACCTTGGGATGCTTGAATCCATCCCATGTGGGATCGGTGTCCACTGCGTCTTCCTGGTCATATTTGACACCAGTTGATATGTACAATTTCTCAGTAAACTCCTTGTCGTACTCCATGTAAGGCCTAGGTACAACTGGAGACAACGTGATTTGACTCACCATGAACGGAGATGGCTGTACAGTGAGAGCCACCGAATCACCGTAGCTCAATATGACTGCAGGATAGTGAATAGCAGCGTACTGTAAAGCAGGTCTATCAAAAGTGACGATGATATCCTTCCACAACTCTTTGTGATCCTGCCCAAGTTTTTCGAATTTCTCTTTGACTTTCTCGAACTGTGTACCCCTGTATGTAAACTTACGTATGTTTGTCACCTGTTCGTCACTCAATTTGAAATTTAAACGCATCAGCTGATGCTTTTCACGTTTGTACTCTTCGTAATTCTTCACGTCGTAATGTTCGATAGGCAACGCGATAATTAACGTCACAGAAGCTTTAGGCGGTGGTTTCTTGGTAGCGACCGAGGCGATATATCCTCCGACTCCCACAACGACTGCCGCCATCGTAAATCCGGCGACGCTTGTGATTAGACCCGACATGTAGAGATTACAAGAACGTCATAATTGTAAATTATAACTTGAGAGGTCCTTTGAGCGCGTACGGGTTGTTCTGAAGGGACAGTAGGGAATCGATGCGAGGAGAGGTGTCCTGTTGGATGTTGTTCGTCGCACGCGTCTCTTGTTCACAATAAGCTGCGCGATAGTTCTGGGAAGCACTCTGACGTTGAACGTCCTTCCTAGAGTTTTGCATGTCCAACAACGGGTCCTTCCTGGATGCCGCTGCACCCAACGCGTCCGCACCATTGGCGACAGGAGCTCCCAGTTTGTTGGGAGCGCGTCCTACCAAAATCATCTCCCGGATCTCGTTGAATGACTTGGCATAAGCCGTATCGTGAGCAGTCTGTGCTTTGCTCGTCACATGACCCGCAGTTCCGGTGTAAGAGTTATCGTTGAGAAGGACACGTTGAGTCACGGACATGTCTTTCGGGGCGACTTTGTAACCATCACGCCCTGTACCGGATACGCCTCCCGTATAAGAGTTGTTGCTCGTGAACTGTTTCTGCGTGAGGGATATGTCTGTAGGGGCAGTAGTATAACCAGTGCCCGCTTCAGCGGCGTCTGCATTACCCAGACGCTCGAACAGGAGTGTATCTTTGTCGGTCGTCTTGGGCAGATCGTTGGGATCGTACACCGTAGACTTGTGCACACCGATGGTCCCCTTCAGACGTCCGTCTCCGTTCGCGCCCTGTTCGTCATCCACAGTGTTTCTAATGGTCGGATCAAGGTGCATCGAATCTGGGTCTCTGCTACTACCTTGTTCCGGTTGCGATGGAGACGCTACACCAGTGCGAGTATCGTGAATGAGCGTTTCTTTGATCGTCGTCCTCAACACATCGTTCGCGTTGTAGACAGTCAGCTTGGACGGATTCATGCTCTGAACAGCTCCGTACATCCTGGGTGTAGCCGTAGATAACGATTTCATAACGGGACGCTGTGAAACATGTGCGGAACGGTCGAAGTTGGCCATGCCACCGGCCGTAGGAGCAGCGGTCCCGAACAGAGGATGGTGACCCCTGTTATCACGCTCTTGATCCTTCAAGAGCTCGTTGTACGACGTCGGATCCTGCATAGACTTCGCTCCAGTAGTTCGGGTCGCAACTCCGGGAGAAGGGCCGGCGAAGCCACCTTGTTTGTATCTCAGCCACGGTTCGCTGACGGTGTAACCACCTGCGGCAGTGCCTCCTACGAGTCCGGCTCCACCCATAAGATCGGAACGCGTGCATCCACGTAACGTGTCTTGCATCTGTTGGTCGCCGTGAATGGTCGCTTTCGAAGTACCGCCTGTGGGCAACATCGTGTCCGCACCACGCTCCCATGCAGTAGGAGGCTTCTTCACCTGTACACAAGCCTGATCTCCACGCATAGGAACCTGTTGCGTGGCTACACCTGTTACCCTGCCACGATACACCTGTTTCTCGTTTCCGATAATACGAAGACCGTCGACGTTCATCGGTGTGGCTGCATCACGTACACCGAACTGTTGAAACCCCCCCACGCCTTCGGAATCGTACCCGGTACCTACGCCAGGACCGACGTGTACCGGTTGAAAAGGACGTTCACCTTCAATGCGCTTCGATAGATTGGCCGTATATCGGCTTTTGGCAAAGTCGTTATCGTCGGCGGTGGTGTAAATGTTCTGCTGCACTGGAGCGAAAAGCTGTTTCTGTTCGGTCTTACGGATGTAAGTGTCCGGATCCATCGCACCTGCCGAATTCGCGAGCATACCGGGAGCTTGGCGACTCCCTGGCGCGCTTCCTTTATAGTGGGGATGCATGTTCTTATGTCCCATGTCTTCCACCGAAACAGTTTCGCCTCGAAGTTCGCTATAAATCATTCCCGAATGACCCGTCACCGGTTGTGGTCCTCGAGTCGTGGTAGCAGCTCGTGCTTCTGCTGAACGCGCCGAAGCTATCATACCCTTGTTAGCGAACGGAGCGATATTGGCCCTAGACACACGACGGGGGTCTGCACTGGACGACGATGACATGTAGACGTCTTCCTTTTTAGAAAGGGCGTACCCCATCCCCGTCAAAGTAGCCAAAACCAACAAAGGAGTTGCCATACCGATATATTGTTACATGAGGTGTGGAAAAACAAATTTCCGGGAATTAAACTCGAGAATAAGTAAATGGCGTTCGGATATGTATTCGTCGTGCTGGTGATCATAGCCGTCATTTACGCATACGTATCCGCTTCTAAGGAAGAGGTAGAATACGTGAAATCGTCGTTAGATGGCAAAGACTACCTCGTTCAAAAAAAGGAGGACTCGGACGACGCTGCCAACGTCATAGCGTCGGTAACAGCCGATATGGTTTCACTGGTCAAGCATATGGCTGCAAAATTTCCAGATGATCCCGACGTGAGACGGCTGGTCGATAACTTCGATCCTTCGGCCGTATCTGAAGGATCTGCCACATCGGGATACACCAGCTACACTGTCGATAAAGGCGCAAAGATGGTCATGTGCGTACGTCAAGACGACGACAAAGGCACCCTGGTCGACAAAAATGTCGTGCTGTACGTAGCCATCCACGAACTCGGTCACGTCATGACATCTCAGATTGGACACACCGACATGTTCTGGACCAACAATAAGCGTCTACTGAAGGAAGCAATTGCTGAAGGAATTTACAAAAAGACCGACTTCTCGAAAGCGCCTGCACCTTACTGTGGAATCAAGATCAAAAGTTCTATCATTTAGAACAACTCTAACTCCAATGATACATTGACCCAATCGTCGGACCCTTCCGTCTGGACCTCTGTAAGCTCCTGCTTGCTTTCATCTATGATGACACACCTGACTTTGAATCTGGACGTGACGACGGGTTGGTTTTTCAAACCCCATAGATCTTCTCTACGCTGAGCACCCGCACGTAATACTCGACACTCGATGTATAACCCGTCTCTGAATGTCATTCCCTCTGGGAGGGTGAGGAACGTCTCGTCGATTTTCCTGACCTTCACCGATGATACGAGTATCTTCTCCAAGGCTCCCTTCAAGTTCACCATCGAACTCTCAGCCGATAAAGCATGGACGCATGCCAGTCTTTTACTACGGAGAGCACGGGCGATCATAAGGTGTTCCTCGTCAGATGTTTGATCCCACTTCGACGGTGTCTGGGAAGCTGCGTGTAACTGCTTCCTGTGATCTTCTATCATCTTCTCCACGTTGATAGCGTAGAAGCATGCCGTCACAAGAGCGTGTACACACGAAACCGGTACGTGTTCGAGCAGATACATCACCACGTCTTCTTTGTCCGTCCTGGGTGGTGGGAATTGTTGCTTGATAAGTTCATATCCCATCATGTCCTGCTTCAAGGTGTAATGAGTGTGGTCGTTTACCAGTGTTCGGACTTGATCCGCATCTCGCAATTTCTTGATGATTGCGTCCAAGTCCCCAAAGCCAACGTATCTCCGGACGAATTCTCTGGCCGACAATTCCTTCTCTATGGACAACGTGCGTGTCAAGAGGTCGCACGTATTTTTAGGCTTGTCAAAATACGCTATGACAACCACCGCTATGTATGCGGTGACCAAGTCGATGACCCGGTTCCTTTCCAAGGCGTTGTGCAAGAGGAAGCGTTCAACTGATAGAAGTACGGACATTGTGAGAGATGATGAACTTACAGTCGAAGCGTGAGGGTACATATAGTTTCACAACTGGATCACCGTTTGCAAGAAGAACGCAAGAACACGAAAACGCTAAAATGCTAAAACGCTAAAACGCTAAAACACGAGTCATACGGGTCGTTGAGTCTCTGCGGCTTCACGTGCCAGCTTATCAGCCAAGCGATTCATCTCGCTCGCGAAGTCCGTCCCGTCGGTATGTGCCTTGACGTGAACCGTTTTTATCGCCCTCCTGGCAAGCTGACGTGCTATCTTCTTGACCAGATCCTTGTTTGCCACACCACTTCCATCTCGCTTGACATACCCATTCTTCGCCCACGTAGTGATGTAAGTGGTCACGGTCTTGACCAATAGTTCCGAATCGGTGTGAATTAAAAGAGTACGGCGTTTTTTAGGCGCTTCGCTGACATCATCAGATACGGGATCCATTTTATCCGCCAATCCACAAGCAGCGAGCCATCCGTAAAATTCCGCCCGATTGTTTGTCGCCATCACACCGTCTTGTAGAGGCCATGCAGAGTTCACTCCTGGATGATCTGGAAAAACCACAGAGTATCCACCCTTGGCGTTCTTCCTACCGTTACCGATACAACTACCGTCTGTGAACGCGACGATGGGTCCTACATAAACTTGTGTCAGGGTCTTGATGTTGGTCTCATCTTTCTCCACGTCTTTCTTCATCAAAGCGAGTGCATTTGACAGCGACATGGTTATATCTTTACACTTTTGACATGGTTTTTCTCTTTAAAACTTTTCGTAAAAGATCAGGCTCACAGATTTTGTCACGCTTCCGGATGGATCCGGACACTCCGTACAAGTACTGTCATTCGTTTTCCACCATGTATTACCACGCAACACACGAGCCGTATAATGTCCCCATGAAATGCTTCCACTGCCATGATGATCTAGAACTCCTTTGACAGTGTACCGTTTTCCTTGCAACTGTATGGTTCTATCCACGCTAATCGATACGTCTTCACGCTTGTTCATACTGGATCCGTGCACCTGGAAAACGAGTACATCGGGATGTTTTGTCACATTGACGACGGGCTTTTCCAAGTTGATCAGGCAAGTGTCACACTTTTCCAGTCCCGATACTAGCACATAATCTATATTGTCGAGAGAGTCCTGTACCGTCCCACCTGCCTTAACAGTCAAGATCGTGAACTTCTCATTCCACTGTTTCTGTACCGAACATTCAGGACACGACAAAGATTTTTGGGTCTCGCCTTGCAGCACCCCGGACAAGTCGTCACGAACTTTGTCTAGAATCTTTATCAAAAGTTCGGACGAGTCGTGTTGCACACGGTATTCCATATCGTAATTCAATGCTGATATACGGATGAGAGGATCCGTGTTCCCCATCAACCCCAGTGCCAAAGATTTCTCGTGTTTGCATCCGTTGGGTTGCAAGGCCTTCACAAACTTCGCACAGGAGCGTAAACATTGCATCAGTGCGTTCATGTAACACGTATTTCCACGGTTCACGATCCCTGTAGGTTTGTACATCTCGTCGTTCATTTCTAGATAGCGGCGAGGCTTAAAGAGCGACCGGTGCTTGTAATGTACACCTCCACCATAGTTCCTATCATGCAAGTCGTCAAGCGCAACGGATCCCGCGAGGATGTATCCTTCGACAAGGTGCTTAGGCGCCTTCAAACTCAGTCCAAAGGGCTCAAAGCGATCAATGTGACTCTAGTCGCCCAGAAAGTTCTGATGTATCTTCACGATGGAGTTTCCACTACCGAACTCGACGTCGCTGCCGCCAATATCTGTTCTTCTATGATCGCAGACCATCCCGATCACGATTCCCTCGCCGCCAGGCTCACCGTGTCTAACCTCCAAAAGGAAACTCCTACAAATTTTTCCGACGCCATCTACCGCCTGCACGCTGGAAACCGTGTCTCCGATGAACTGTTCACGGTCGTCAACGAGCATATGGAGCGTATCGACGCCGCTATCGATCGTGAACGCGACTACAAGTTCGACTACTTCGGTATTGTCACCCTCATGCGCAACTACCTCATCAAGGACGACAAGGGTATCGTCGAGTCTCCTCAGTTCATGTTCATGAGGGTCTCGCTCGGAATCCATGGTGACGACATCGACAGCGCTATCGATACCTACAACATGATGTCCAACAAGTACGCGATCCACGCCACTCCTACCCTCTTCAACTCCGGTACCAATCGCGCTCAGATGTCGAGCTGCTACCTCCTCGACATGTTCGAAGACTCCATCGACGGAATCTACGACACCCTCAAGGAGTGCGCCCTAATCTCCAAGTACGCCGGTGGTATCGGTCTGTCCGTCTCCAACATTCGAGCGAATGGATCCTACATCAAGGGCACGAACGGTCAATCATCCGGTCTCGTCCCAATGGCCCGCGTCTTCAATGCCACCGCGAGATACGTCAACCAGGGAGGAAAGCGTAAGGGAGCTGTCGCGATGTACCTGGAGCCGTGGCACAACGACATTGAAGCTTTCATAGATCTCCGGAGAAACGGTGGACATACTGAGGACCGTGCGCGTGATCTCTTCCTCGCTCTATGGGTCCCCGATCTCTTCATGCGACGCGTAGAGGAGAAAGGAATGTGGAGTCTGATGTGTCCCGACGAATGCCCTGGCCTCACCGAAGTCCACGGAAAGGACTTCGACGAACTCTATGAGAAATACGAAACCGAAGGGAAGTTCCGACGCCAAGTTCCAGCCACCGAACTCTTCAGCAAGATCGTGGACGCCCAGATCGAGACCGGAACACCTTACATCCTCTACAAGGACGCCTGTAACTCGAAGAGTAACCAGAAGAACCTCGGATGCATCAAGTCTTCCAACCTGTGCGCGGAGATCATCGAGTACACTTCGTCGGAGGAAGTCGCGGTGTGCAATCTGGCTTCGATCTGTCTGCCTCAGATGGTCGACATCGGTGAGGATGGAAAAGCATCCATCAACTTCGACCGCCTCCGCACCGTGGTGAACCAGCTCGTCATCAACCTGAACAAGATCATCGATCGTAACTACTACCCCACCAAGAAAACAGAGCGGTCAAATTTGATGCATCGTCCAATCGGTGTCGGAGTTCAGGGGCTCGCTGACGTCTTTACCGCCATGGGTGTCAGCTTCGACAGCGACGAGTCTTTCGTCATCGAACGCGAGATGTTCCGCGTCATCTACCACACCGCCATGTCCACATCCATCGATTTGGCCATCAAGTTCGGCAAGTACGACTCCTTTGAAGGCTCTCCTTTGTCCGAAGGCCTGATTCAACCAGATTTATGGGGAAATTCCGACATCCAGAAGGACTGCTCACAACTGACGTCTGCCGACTGGGAAGCTCTCCGTACACGGGTCAAGACTCACGGAGCACGTAACTCGCTGTTAATAGCTCTGATGCCGACGGCGACAACTTCGCATATCTTTGGTGCTAGTGAAACTATGGAGCCATATTCTGCGCTCCTGTTCACTCGGAAGACGCTGGCCGGTGAGTTTATCATCATCAACAAAAAACTGGTCGAAATGCTGGAGAAGAAGGGACTTTGGTCGGAAGAGGTTAAAAAGGCGATCATTATCAACGAAGGATCCATCAAAGGCATCGACCTCATTCCCGTCGAAATCCAAAATCTCTTCCAGACCGTCTGGGACCTGAAGCAGAAGGTTCTCCTACAACACGCACTCAATCGTGCTGAATATTGCTGTCAATCTCAATCCATGAACATTTTCATGGAGGCTCCTACGCGTGGGAAGGTCAAAGCGATGCTTATGTGGGGCTGGAGCCACGGTCTCAAGACTGGGAGCTATTATTTGCGCTCCAGGGGAAAAGCAAAGGCACAACAGTTCACAATCGAGCCAAAGGACATGACCAAGAAACCCGGAGTTTCTCCAGTAGAGGAGACGACTGAAGAGCCAGTCGAGGAAGATGAGCCTTTTGTCTGTATTCCTTGCTCATCTTGAGTTTTTGATAGTGGCTGTACGACAAGCAGGTGTACGGTACCCTTGATTCTAACAACAAGAGAAAAGTAAAGCTGTGGCGTATACGAGTACAATTGGAAACAGTGGATGAATGTGTTTTTGTGACCTTGAAATACGTTCGACACAGTTTAATAACACGTACTGGATGACGGCGACGGTGAACGTGGAGTCAATCGTAGCGTCCTTTGCATAATTTTAATCTTTTGGACGCCTGTACGTAATGCGAGATGAATATTTCCGGGTTCACATTTCCCATTCCGAAAGGTCACTTGATCTGCATTGTTTAACTTATCACCGACATGAACAACGTCATAGAAAGTAGAGCCACAGCAGGTACCCATTCAAATGTCTTTCTGGCTCCTGCGACCTGTTCACCATTTTGCTTCTGCCACTCCTCCTCGTCCTGCTGCTCCCGCTGCTCCCGCTCCTGCTGCTCCTGCCGCCGATTCTCCTGATCCTGATAGAACCGCTTTTCATCCTCATCCTTCTGCTCGTTACCACTATTAAGATCGTGTGCATAGATGTTTACCTGAGTGAGTAATTGCAAGATATCCTCTCCACAGTTGTGCTTGTCGGGGTGCATACGTAAACTCATGTGCGCGAACACTCTTTTCGATGAGGTACCTTCAGGTAGCTGTAGATACTCTCTACAATACTCAAGTACTTTGAGCGCATCCCTTTTATTCCCACCATTACCCCAAATATTCATCATGTCGTTATAGAGCTTCAGATAATCTTCCATATTGCAATCTTCAGCGTAGTGCTCCGGTTTTCTTTGGTTACTTTGCTGTGGAGGTTGCGATTGCGATTGCGACCCCTCCCACCACTGCTTCCCAGCCTCTCTAAACTCCTCCCACTGCTGCTTCTTCTTCTTCTTCTCCTGATCCTCCGACTTCTCCCGCCGCTTATCTTCCTCCTCATATCGCTTCATCTCATCCCGCCAATTCCTTCTTGTCCCCTGCGTCGGCGGCCGCTCGGAATCCTTCTTTTTATCTGCGACCATGTAGTCGATATACTCGAGAATGCTTTCTTCTTCTGATAAATGTCTGTGGTGGTCATCCCAGTGTTGTTGCATCTTTAACAAATAGTGAAGACCAAGTGCGGGGTCATGAATTACAGAGTGAGGACTACCTACGGGATTGAAACGATAGAACTTATCCAACAACTTCATCATTTCTTCTGCTTCCGCTTTTCTTCCAGGATATTTCAACTCGTCTTCAAACTGTTTCTGCGCAGCATCTTCGTCACTGTTGTCACGTATGTCTGTTAAGATTCTATATCTAAGAACCCTTGCATGGATTTCCTTTTCCTTTTCATGGATTTCCTTTTCCTTTTCATCATCGAGGACTTTTTGTTCGAAATTTTGTCTGTGTTTCTTAGAATCGGTCGACTGGTTTTTTATTGCCTCTATTTGATCTGCAGATTTGTATCGAAGAATGTAGACGTCGGAGCCGTCGGAGCCATCCAAAGTGAATATAGTTGTATTGGCATATTTTTCGAGCACGTCCGCTAGAGTTTTAGTCGGTTTGATGGTAACAACTGGAGAGGGTGCTTCAGCGCCATCATTTCCTGCACGCAGCATCTCGATTGCCCGCCGGATACCCGCTTCCAGGTAGGTGTGATATGCATCATGATACTTAGTGGCGTAACTCCGGAATATTTGATTG
The DNA here is from genome assembly GCA_032356005.1 of Ulothrix subflaccida. Lineage (NCBI taxonomy): Eukaryota > Viridiplantae > Chlorophyta > Ulvophyceae > Ulotrichales > Ulotrichaceae > Ulothrix > Ulothrix subflaccida. Next base: position 62,065 of record JAULKP010011071.1, read on the forward strand.
ACGTGAGAGACTATATGGTCTGCAATGCCCCTGTCGTCTAGAGACGATAATTCTTGGGCTACCTTGGAGAACTCTGTAACGATTGTATTGAAGTCCGACATTCTGACTTGTTCGAGAGCCACCATCATATTTTTCTTAGATTTACCAGTCAATTTGGACCAGTTGGAGTGAGTGAGCGGTATCCATCCGTTATTACGTAACCTTTTGATGACAACGTCCATTTTTTTTGAAGAAGAGATCGTAGGGTTTACCTCAAAGGCAGAGTCATCATTACCACCTGTCATCATAGCGAGAGGTGCGACGATATCTTGCCATTCGCTGTCACTGAATGTAGGAGAGTACCGACTGAGTTCCGATTCATCGTCGTCTGTGGCGCTGTCATATGCCTCATCACTATAAGCGTGAACGTTGGTATCGTTCACGGCGTACGTCTCCATCTTCTCTATACAATGCTAGTGTTTTTATTTACAAATGGGCCCCAAATCTTCGAGTCTTTAGGTTATGCGCTGTTGCATATTTATCCCAAAAGTCCCAACCTAAAACTTTGAGAGTCGGTTGACAGCACATAAGCGTCTGTGAAACCTATGATG
>JAULKP010011072.1:0-13498 GCA_032356005.1 Ulothrix subflaccida
GACGGCCGCCTGCCGAAAAACGACCTCGTGGGCCTCCCCCGCCCCTGCGACATGACCGAGCTCCAGACCTTCATGCAGCCCGACCAGTTCCTGCAGTCAACCTCGTGACGTGCGACCTCGTCACTCGCGGTCGCGCTCAGCTGCGCTCGGCCCTCCGCGCCACCTGGCTCTCCAACGTCGTGGCCCAGAAGTCTGAGCAAGGTTTTCTGCTCCCGAGCAGACCCGCCCGTGCGCAAACATGCAGAGGCGGGCTGAATCGGGCCGCCACGCATCGCCCCTGGACCCGGTGCAGCATGGCTGACGGGCACGGAGCGCACCGCGAGCCACCTCCCAGTCGAAGCAGCGTCTGCGACAAGCATGCCCTGGCCGGCAGCCATCAGCCAGGTCCAGCGCGCTGTGCAGAACAGGCAGTGCACCTCCACTGGGCACGCTGCGCGCAGCTGGTCCCCGACCTGGAATGGAAGCCGCCTCTGGAGCCGACGTCGGCAGCGACCTGGGGCGAGATGAGCTGGGGCTCCGATCTCCTAGTTTCTGTTAGCTTCTTCGTCCACATGACCACACAGCGGCATGGCAATGGCACGTATAGAGTCGCTGAGGCGCCTCATTTATTTCGAGTACATGTTGGTGCCGGCGATGGAGCCCTGCAATGAGGCAACGTCGTGTGCCGCTTCAACGCATCCTGTATCCATGTACATCCTGGATGCGTGTTCACACTGGGACCTGTAGCTCGCATGGCTGGCCTACTGCCATGCATGAGCTGCAGGCCTCGCGCCTGTACCCACACCTCACAGCAGTCTGGGACTCTATGCATGGAAGCAAGGGGCAGCCTATAGGACTGTGTCAGTCATCCCTGTTTGCCGATGATGTGTCGGACCCTTCAGCTGACTGCTTCTCGCGGGCTAGGCAGTAGTGTGTCTGCTATTTCTTCCTTGCACTCGTGTGCGCATTAGCCGACAGGCTACCGGTCATGCACCCCAGAGGGCGGAACAGCAAAACACGGCGGTGCGGCAAAAATCCGCGTCCCTCGCCCTGGCGGGGGGGCTGCACCACCAGCCAATGACCTCTGGTCATGGTCAAGATGTCCCACACCATAGGCAGCGTTGACGCTGTACGAGCAGCATACTTGCAGAAGCGGGAACATGAGCAAGTAGGGGAGCGGGGAGGTATCAGTCATTGCCATCCCTGCAGCGAGGTCGGCGAGTGCAGGTCACGTAGTAGGGCCTGAAGACCAGTGTTTCAGGCCGGTAGGACTACCGCTCCGTCCTCCTGCAGTATCCCCTGCAACGCAGGTGCCTGCTGCCGAGCCTGTATTCGATATTTCAGGTGCTCAAACAGGAGGTCAATGGCTACGGTGTTGTCGGCGCCGCGAGGGATGATGATGTCTGCATGCTGCTTGGTCGGTAGGATGTAGCTGTCAAAGCTTGGCTTGACCGTGCGCTCGTACTGGTCCAGGATGGACAGAACGTTCCGGCCCCTCTCGACCACGTCCCGCCGCACTCGCCTCGCGAGGCGTGTGTCAGCGTCAGTGTCGACAAAGATCTTCATGTCGAAGGAGTCCCGGATCTCGGGGTCGTAGAGGGCGAGGATGCCATCGAAGAGAATGACATCGGTCGTGCTCACGCGGGTCGTCTCCTTGCATCTCGCGCTGGTGACAAAGTCATATATGGGCGTCTCGACGGCGCGGCCGTGGCGCAGAGCCTCGAGGGTGTCCTTGATGAGGGCGAAGTCGAAGGCGGAGGGGTGGTCAAAGTTGTGTGTCGCGACGTTGGCCATCTCCTCCGGCAACAGATCCTTGTAGAAACAGTCCTGCGAGATCGATAGGATGCCGCGGTGTGGCTGCACACAGGGCCCAAGGCGGCTCAGTACACCTGCCTTGCCTTTGCGCGACTATTCCGAGTGGTCATACGCGACGCGAACGTACGGGCTGTCGTGATGACCTCAGTTCGAGCGTGCACGTGCGCTCGCCCAGACTGGCTGTTGGGCTGCGACGACCTGGCTCTGCCCGCATGATGCAGTTCAGAAACGGTCACTTGAACAGGGACACGGGGTCCTGCTTTGCGACGACGGGCACCTGCTCAGCGGGCGATACCTGCCGGCCGCACACGCGGTGCCCCGAGTGCAAGCAGCCGGTGGTCTCGGAGCTGTCTGCTGCGCTGCCCCAGGACCGCCGAGCCGCCGTTCTGCTGCACAGATTGACAGCGTGCGCGCGCTCAGCTGGCGTCTCCGATTGGTTTCATGCCGCCGCGTTGCGCTCAGCTCCGACTGACTCCATGATACAGATTTTGGCACCCGCTAGGGCACTGCGCGACGCCACCAGTGCGATGGGCGCTGTTCACAGTGGTGACGACGTCCTGGAGCCTCTGTTTGACATCCTGTCTTATATGCCAGCTTGCCAGCTCTACATCAAAGTTTTCTTGGCACCATCCCAGCATTATGCGCCGGATGAGCATGGCATGCAAAAAGCTGCACACACGGCCGGTGCTGCGCTTCTGGCGTACAAGCCAGGCGATGACCTTGGCTCCCTCCCGGATCTAGATGCATTGGGCCCGCTCCCTCTGCTCCTGTTGCCACCCCCCCAACCAGACACGGTACAACGCACTGATGCTGACTTCCGTGCGCGCATCTCGATCCTCCCTGTTCCAGTGCGCTCCGCTGCCACAGGCAGTCGCAGGTATGAGGCCGAAGCCCACCCAGGGGTACGCGGTGTCAGACGTTCTGCGCGTCTGGCCCGCAAGGCATGATGTTCGATAGTTTTGTTCCTTATCCTTGCATGCTGGGCCCAAGGCTGTTTCCATGCATGCGCCCTGAGCGGCTGAGATGGAAGCCCGGCCGAAGGCCCCTACATGCGCATGTCCTGGGCACTGGAGGTCGCGTGCATGTCACTCCTTCCTGCTCAGAACTGGCATGCATCGCAGTCTTGGCCAAGCTCGAACATGCTTGTCGCTTGGCCACACACACCGTACCCAATGCAGCAGACGGCAGCAGCAAACGCAGACACGTACCACGTTTTCGGCCTGTAGCTGCTCGATGATCTTGGAGCACACACTAGTCTTGCCACAGGCTGTGCCCCCAGCCACACCGATGATGAAAGGCCTCTGCTTGCTGCCGTCAGTCCGCCCGCCAGCGCACCAATACTCTGCCTGCACGCACAACAGCCTCGCGAGGCAGTTGAGTTCACTGCACATGACGGCCTCGGGCACACGGTCTGGCTACAGCTGAGGGGCTGGCCTGATTGCCGATGCATGGCTTCTGTCTCTCTGTTTCCGGCAGACCATCATTCCGGAGTGCGCTCAGCAGCCTGAGGTAGAGCTGGCACTCGGCATACAGGCATGAGCCTAATCTGCCGAAGACATGCTTCCAGGGCACACCTTGGCGAGACTGGACGCGCTGACGGTCGATGAGCTGGAAGCACCACGTGCCCGTGGCATGGCCGCGAACAATCTGCTGCTGGCTGTGCATTGCCTATAGAGCGGTCTCGTAGCCATCTGATCACTGAGCGTGTGAATCCGCCAAGCGCTGGAGCGGGCGTGTGCGGCAAATGAACAGCGAGGAACGAGGCTCCACACGTGTCCTATGGGCTGCCAGCGTGCCAGGAAAATATTATAGCGTATTATTTGACAGGATGTAGCAGCCCTTCAACTACGTGCCGAACCTGCACAGCGATGAATGCCCATTGCACCTGTAGCCTCAAGCTCTGGCGGGCGGACTCATGCGCGCACTAGCCTCACCACAATGTACCTGTACATCATGCCAGTTTCAGCCGAAACGAGGGCTGGTGTCCTCGGCTAGTGACTGGCAGCCGGGCGCCGTGCAGGGGTCTGCGACACCGTTCATGCATGCCGCGTCAGCTGGGTGGCAGCTGACAGCTCAGCTCTGCTGCCAACGCATCCTGCTTAGCGTTGCAACGCTGAGCGGAAAGGGGGAGCTGCTGTAGCAGTGCCCAGAGCATGTCTCCCCGCTCCCCCTGATGACAGGACTGCCGTGAAGACCTTGGAGCTGGACAACACAGCACCCTTTCGACGATCGAACATTCTACCATGTTGTCGCAATACACACCTTCATGTCTTGAAAGCAACACACAGGCAGCTGAGATTATGCCTGCACTGTGAGATTTGAACAGTTACAGACTTTGTTGTAGTGCAGTGGAACGGGAGCGTTCACCATGGGACAGTGCGGCCTTGATAGTCCCAGAACGTGCCGGACGTGGTCATGTTCAGAGCTGCCAGGCGCTCCAGTATACCCGTCACACTCTCCTCTGGGGTGACTGTCGCGTTGGATCCAGCCTGCTTTGTCATGTACGTTATGACAACTCCTGCACGCACAGGCACCTTCAGAAGCTCGTGTCGCGCTGAGACATATGACAGATCGATGCCTGCAAATCAGGCCAGTAAGCTCCGCAGTGGTAGCAGATGTCAAGGGGATCGCGCGAGGCAGGCAAGCAGGCGCAGCAAACCACACATACAGCTGAGCTGGCACGGCCCTTGTATCGCACAAGTGTCCGTACCCTTGCCTTCGGCCCTCTGCCACCGAACGTATCCCTACATAGGAGGTGTCAAGGTACTGCAGAACGGGCTGGATCGAGTTTGCGATCGATGTATCAGGCAGGGCACGCACCTGGGTGCACGACGCCCACAGCGATACCTTGCGGCCTGAACTCTGCAGCCATGGTGGCAGCACAAGAATGCAGAGCTGCCTTGCTCATCCGGTAGCCGTACTGCAGGCCGATCCAGGACGTCAATCGTACATCGCCCCCGCTCTCAACATGGTCAGCGCTGCACTGCATGCAGTGCTCGGGATGCAGCACAGGTGCGCACACACAGACACACACGCGCACTTGCCTTCCTGCCTGGTGATCACGTCTCTACTGCTGATGCTGTTGACGTGCTCCTGCTCTGTGATTGCCTCCCTCCTATGCCTCGGCGTCGCCCAGGGCGCCTGGTCTGCGTGCTTGCCGCGCTTCTCTCTCGACCTCGGTCGCATGCGCCCCACTATGTAACAACACACACGCGCATGGCAGTTGCGAAACGAAATGCGGACACTTGCTACAACTGCCTTACAGGAGACCTCTCACAATCAAGCACTCAGTCAGGTACGGGTGGAGTCGGCGCTGCCCTCGCTCAAGCTGGCTGCCGTCGCAGGGTGCCTCGCAGCCGTGCGCCATGCCACATCGTCTGCCGATCTAGGTCACCTAACACGGCAGTGCGCAGAGCCAGGCAGCTTGCCGTGCAGGCAGATGGAATGCAAGGTGGGAATCAAGGTGTGACACAGCTGCTGTATGCCAGAGCGGCAGGGTTGTTTGCGGCTGCCAGCCCCGCAGATCTGGCCAGCTAAAAACGAGCATCGCACCCGGCCAGGCTTGGCGGTGTGCACGCTGTTGGCGATGGAACCGAGGAGGGATCCCAGGACAAGGACGCGAGAGCCTTCAGCGAGTCGCGGGCGCACAGCAGTGACTGTGCGTACAAGGCCGAGCGCATTGACATTGAACTGGTGCATGCAGGAGGCACAGCTGATGTCGTCCAGGCTGTCGTTCTCGAGCACACCAGCCACAAACACGAGCAGGTCGATGCGCCGAGGCAGAGCTTCGCTCGTGAGGGACTCGCAGCCGCCGTCCAGGGACACGTCCACTCCTGCACAGCTGCCCACTGCACTCGTGAGACGTGCTTCTCATCACACCTCGCCTGTGAACAGCCGAGGGGCGGTGTTACGATTTTGCCTGTGGGTCACGACGCTGTGTCCTTGGTGATGGAGAGACGGCTAGCCTGTGAGTCTCAGTCTGTGCAAGGCTGTGCATGGGCGGTAGCCAACGATGCCCACATACGTCACGCGCAGGTGCTTGGGCGGACAGTGCCATCGTCCCGGCGTCCAAAACAGCTCACCTGGAAGAAGCCGTACGGTTCTGGAAGCCTCCAAGTGCCTGAGGTCGTCATTGGCTGATCTACAGGTGGCGTACACCGTGTGGCCTTCAGACAAGGACTTGGCCATCTGCACACACACCCGTCAAGGACAGGGCGCAAGCGCTCGATGGCCTGCTGGCTATACCTTGGCGCGCCGACTGGCGCGAGTAGGCCAGCCGCAAAATATGCTGCGCGAGCTAGACTCAGGGGGGGGGGGACTCGAGCTGGACCCCCCCGACTCAAGCTGGAACACCGGACACAGCCCGCGCGTACCTGCAGCCCTATACCACGCGAGGCCCCCACCACTAGGGCTACTGGTAGGCCAGACATCGTGCGTGCGTTTCCCTACCGTCAGACACCTCGCTGGCCGTGCACGTGGCTACAGGTGTCGATTGCAGAAAAGCGTACGGACGTAAGCATCAGAGGTCTTTGCTACGAGATCTGGTCGTTCTGTGTTCTGACCTCGGATATCGGTGGTCGGAGAATAGCCAGCTTTCTGATGAGTCAGCACCACTCGGCCTTCCTCCCGACGCGTTGTCGCAGTCCACAGCTCCAAGCTGCCTGGCGGATTATGTATCGCTCGGGTCTGGGGCAAGCGACCCGCGTATACGGGAGCAGACGACCGATGGCGTGCAAACGTACGCCCACGTGCGGCCGCGGGATTGGTCCCGCAGACTATCAAGTGTCGTTTGCGCTTCGGCAGCCGGTCGGTCGGCCACAGGCCTCACTGCCGGAGCAGCACGGCACCGTGACGGTTGCAGTTCGAACTGCGTGCTGCAACCGGTGGCTGACCCGTGGCCAGGTACCACACGTGCCCTCCGCTTGCGTGCAGCCCGCTCCGCAATCGTGACCACAACCTCGCGAACTGCCGTGGCTCCCAGCAAATGTTTGCCCCTGTAGCCTCTCAACGATTCCGGAGCCGTAGCCTCGTCAACGGTCGAATGAGCATGCCCGTCCAGCGAGGTCAACTCAGGACGATTTCGGCGACGTTGGGGGCCAGTCAGGCATCGCCCTCGGCGGGTGCGTGCTGGCCGCGTGATCTGGCTGGCTGGCCGCAAGCCGCGAAGGGACCGACGGTTCTTGGTGCACGGAGTCTCAATTGAATTCAATGGCCGAGTTAAGCGAGGTGCACGCTCGAACAGCTCGATCGTCGTGATCCGGCCAGCTAGTGCGCGGGGGTGTCCGCGCACACGCACCCGGAGACAGTCACTGTGGCACTGCCGAAAGCTCGCTTGTGAAACATGCGCTGCGTCCGAGGAGCCGTCAAAACATCGAGTACAGATCGCTGTCGGTAGCTAGCAGGTTATGACGCCGTGTTCGGCCGACCTGGTAGCTGCATCGGCCCGCTGTGCGCCCATACGTTTGCGGCGCAAGTGATCGCGCCCACAGATAGTAGCCCTCCAAGCGCTTGAAGTCATGGCGCTGCACCGGCTGGAGGTGTCCCAAGGTGCGCCCTCTGGCCGTTTGCCCAGGAAGCCACTCGCCCGGAACCTGCAGGCGTCTAGCAGCACGTCCGTGACGATTGACGCTCCGCATGCGTGGCTGATGGCTCAGCACAACTGCGTTGGCGATCGAGACCCGATGCCGTCTCTGCTCGCAGGCGTGCTCTGGAACTGCATCAGTCACGCCCTTACGACAGAGGCAGAGGAGATCATGGGCCTGCTCTTGGGCAACACGGAGTGCGACGAGGAAGGTAGGACGGTGTCCCGCATCTGGAGGACCATTCCGCAGGTCAGGAACGACCGCCGGAAGGTGCGCTCAGCCTCTCTCTTGTGTCTACATCCGATCTCACGACGGTGCTTGTCAGGCGCACGCGTTGTGCCCGTGAGGGCATATACTGCATACACTTTCGATACATCGAGTGAGTGCGCACTTCGGGAGCCGAACGCGTGCCCGCCAGCCGGGGCTGGCCGCGAGCACAGCGGGAAACAGCGCCCTGGCCAGGCGCTCTGCCCGCTGCAGACGTCCACTCACCCTTGCATACAGATGGTTCGCAGCTGCTCTGGTAGTGTCTGCCCGGGCCGCCCAGGCCTCGTGCCCAGGCCTCCCAGGTGCAATCGAGGGCCTGCTGGAGCGGCTGCACGACAAAGCCTGAGGGCACTCCTTCTCGCCAGACCCTCGGGATGCACCTGGCTGGAAGGCCTGGAAGGCAGCAGCTCCTGCTATGTACTTTGGCACATCTTCAGCCGAGCACGTCCGAGACCTCTGCGGCCCGACTGCAGGATCGGGTGGAGTGCAGCGGCGAGCAGATGGCAGAGTGTGTCAAGGAGGCGGAGCGGATCACTGAGGAGACGGGCACACCCACTCGCATCGTGGGCTGGTACCACTCGCACCCCCCCATCACTGTCCTGCCGTCCCCTGTGGACGTCAAGACCCAGGTGCCCCCCGCCCTCTCTCCCTTGCTCTCTCTTGCACACAACTCGTGAGTTGTGCACTTTGTGAACAGCTCCACCACCACAGGTCACAGGCTCTGCAAACCCTTGCGCAATGCATTCGCGATCACTTGCACACCGAGCTTGGCACAGCCACGCCGGGGTTGCAGTCGGTCAGGCTTCAGGGCAGCGATCCCCTGAGTGGTCAAGCACTCGCAGCAGCAGGAGGGCCGCACATGGACACCTCTTCCATCAGCTGTGAAGTGCGCACTCGTCGACTCAAAGGCGAGCGTGCAAGCAGTGTGGTCATGCTGACACACGCACGCTCGTTGCTGCCTGTCATCCTCCCCCCAGACTGGCCCTGCCCGCCTGCCTGCAGAGTGTCTCATGATCAAGAGCGCGAGCCGCCAGCCCACCTGCTGGGACTTGCACGCCACGTCATGCCCCACTGAGCACTTTGTCCCCTGTCTCGAGGTCGTGGGCCCCTCCTATGTGCTCATCAGACGGCAGACCCACTGGTGCAGCCACGACGCGCAGCGCTGCAGTCCACACTAAGATTGAGGGGCGGTTCTGGGTGCAGGCGCAGTACCAGGCGATGGACGAGGGGTTTGTGGGGCTCATCGTGTCCTGCTTCAACTCCGCGCAGGAGCCGGACTGCTCCAACAAGACGCAGGTCATCGCGTTCCAGTCTGTGCAGGGCGCCGATGCCTCGTACGACCTCGACCTCGACGGCCTCGACTCTCCCACGCGCGAGGCGCTGCAGGCTTCGGCCGACGGTGCGCTGCCCCCCTGGAGCTGCGTGTGCACCCCGGGTGTGTACACCCCGGGTGTGTACGCCCCGAGGGCGCACGTGGATCTGTGTGAGATCGAGCTGGGACGCCCCGCTGCGATCCTGAGAAGCTGACTGCGCGTCTTGGGGCACGGGAGAGCTCGGACCCTGCTGTGGCAGGGGGACAGTGGCTCTGGCCGCTGTCGGCGTGTCTGCGCGCTGACCGCAGGCAGCGTGGCTGTGCGGGGCGCTCTCCTACACACGGCCGATCCATGGCCCATCAGATGGTGCCTTTGACCCTCCAATCCCCAGGTTGCTCCTGGTGTCGCCACTGCCCCTGCCCACTCGTCAGCGCAATTGCTGGCTGCTGTGCACCTGCAGAGCGCGCTGCGGTGCAGAGTGCGATGTCCCTGCACTCGACCGTGCAGCTACATGTAGCTGATTTTTGACTGATCGCTGCTGCCGCTGCTGCTGCTGCTGCTGCTGCTGCTGCTGCTGCTGCTGCTGCTGGCCCGTGTCTGCGCTTCATTGGGAGTACTGCGACCGCGCTAGTGGCTGCGCAGTGCCGAGAGGTTGATGTGTGTATGCAGAGGCGCGCGCCAATGCGCCCACGCAGTGGTCCTATGTGGGCGTCCCCATCACGCCGTGCGCCCTCCCAAACGACCGTGTGCACGGCCTCCACGACCACCTCCGCCTTCAGCAGTCTCTCTACGCTGAGGAGCTCAACCCCTTCATCGATGCTCAGGTCCGCCCCCCACCGTGCTCTCGGAAGGTCACTGCGTGCACACTGGAGCGCACAGCCGACCAGCAGTGACAGGTGTGGACAGAGGGCCCTGGTTCGCAGCCTGTGCGCAGTGCACCCTCAGCTGGCGTGCCCGGCCAAGCTGCGATAGCAGGCGATCTGACAGCAAGTTGCTGGTGCGTGCAGCAGGCGCTGGGCAACGGGCAGCTGTCGCAGGACGGGCACTCGGAGTCCCCTGTGTCCCTCTTCATGCAGCGCCAGCACGCCACCGCGACCTTTGCGCAGGCGGTCACCGAGCTGTCAGAGTCCTGCCTCCTGCCCTCCATCCACGCCCTCTCCGTGGCCCGCAAGTCTGCCCAGCTGCGCCGGGACGACATCTGCAACCGCCTCGCTGGCATTCGCCGGGTGCGCAGCCCAGACCACACACCGAGGCAGCCTGCGCGATGCGCCTCAAGTCGTATGATGCCATCACCTGCGCGCTTCCCAACCGTCGCACACACTTTGATTCTCATCAGCAATGTTTTGACGGGAAGATAACAATCAGGAATTCCATTTCAATAGAAGAATAGTCGGTTTTATAGTTTGTGAATGAACTCCGAACGTCTCCTCTGCACACCGTCTCTCACCGTCCACGACGCCTATAAGGACTACATACCGCCATAGCATGGCAACCAATGGTCCCAGGGTGCCTGCAATGGGGTGGCTACGACCGGCCAAAGGAATGCACACGACAGTGCAGGACGACAGACCCTGAAAGTGCTCCCACAGCCTCTCGTCATCGCATGCACGACCTGCCAAGTACCTGTTTTTTCTCAACGTGCCGCTGACGCCGCCTCGGGCAGCGCCAGGGACCCTCCTTCTGTAGCGCCCCTCAGCCCGATCTGACGTGCAAAACTTCGTGTCAGAGCTTCTCCCAGGCTTCAGGAGCGATTCACTCCGGCCACAGCACTAGCTGGGTGGCCACTTCCTGCCTGGACGCTGCAAACAGCCACGATCAGAGCGCAGAGCACCAGACGTGCTTGCTTCCAACCAGTGAGCTGGCTCGAATGACCTCCGCAGTTGACGCTCTGGATCAGCGCTGAACAGTCCATGCTCTGAGTAGCCGGGCGAGTAGATTTGAGCGTGCTCTGAGCGTTCGGACAGAGGCCTGAGCGCTACTTGCTGTGCAGGCGGCGCAGGCTGGCGAGGTGCAGATGTCAGAGGCAACACTCAAGCGAGTCGAGACGCTCCTTGAACTGCAGTCCCATCGCAAGCGAGTGCGTAAGCGGATCCAGCAGCCGCCGCCCCCTGCTCAGCAGGCACAGCAGCAGGCACAGCACGTCCAGCAACCCCAGCAGCTTCAGCAGCAGCCACAACAAGCCCATCAGCAGCAGCCACAGCAGCAGCAGCAGCAGCAGCAGGTTCAGCAGCTGCAGCACACGCAGCAGGCACAGCAGGTCCAGCAGCTGCAGCAGGGTCAGCAGCCGCAGCACGCTCAGCAGCAGCAGCGCTTATACGCAGAGGCACAGCACTCTGCGTCGCAGCCTCAGCAGCACATGAGTGGTCAGCAGGCAAGCACCACTGGAGCGCACCACGCCCGCAGGCAGCCGTCAGAGGCGCCCGTCTTTGTCCCTCCAGGGGGCGGCCCACGTGGCCTCGCCCAGACGAGCGCAGCTGGCAATCAGCTCCGCGCTGCGCTTGCATCAGGCCACGCTGCCCACCCGGGTGCTCAGCCGGGGCTGATGCCAGGGCACCAGCAGCTGCAAGGGGCGCTGCCGAGGCAGATGCCCGGCCAGGGTGCGATGCAGGGCGGTGCGCTCATGCCGCCTTCGGCGCCCGGCGGGCACCTGCAGAACTCTCAGGGTCCAGATGCGCACATGCAGGCGCTGCAGATGCAGGCCCTGCAGCTGCAGGATCCGATGCACGGTGGCGTGGGCGTCCCCGGACTGCACGGACACCAGACGCCAGGGGGGCACCTGCCTGGCCAGATGCAGGGCGCCCCGATACAGCAGCGCTCCCAGATGCAGCCCCAGGCGCAGCCTCAGATGCAGGGCTCCCACATGGCACCCGGAGCTGTGATGCCCGGCCATATGCAGCACGGGCCGTCCTCGCAGGGCCAGCTACTGGGCTACCTGGGCCACGCGGCACCTGATGGACCAGGGGCCCTAGACCATCAGAGCCACGCCAGCAGCGGGGGGCACCTGTCCGACATGGGCTATATGCAGGCCGCGCCCGACAGCGTGGCCCGGCACAGCGGGGGCGTGCAGCAGCAGCAGCAGCAGCAGCAGCAGGGTGAGCAGCCGAGTCTACCACAGCACGAGATCCTGCGAGCGCACGGGCAGCTGCAGCAGGGGACTGAAGGGACGGCACGAGGTCAGCAGGCGGCGGCAGAGTGCGCAGACGGGGAGCGGGGGTCGCTGGGCGGCCACGAGCCAGCCAGCGCGGCCGGGAGCGGCGCTGCAGAGGGGCAGGGCGGCAGGGTGCAGGGCTGCGTGTACGGCACCGAGTCGGAGGCGATCTGGGGGTTGCTCACGTGGCCTGAGGAGGACACAGGCAGCACAGACGTGAGGGCGGGTGAGGGGGCCTGGGGCCCTCCAGGCCGAGACGCCATGGCCGTCCTGCGCCGCCACGCCCAGCTGCAGCTGGCTGACTCGCAGGTGCGCACCTCTCTGTCCTGTAGCCTTGCTGACCTGAGTACCGGCGCAGCGTCCTACCGATCGTCAAGTCTCAAGCTCGCGTTCAGTGCGAGGAGGGTTCGCCCCAGTTTCTAGTAGATCACTGATCCAGGGTACGCGCACGGGTGCAAGTCAAGTCTCAAGCTCGTGTTCAGTGCGAGCAGAGTTCGCCCCGTTTCCCGTAGATCACCACTGATCCAGAATACAAGCACGGGTGCGGCGATGACGAGGGCTGCATGCCGCTGCGTCACCGTGGTCGCACGTCCGAGTGCACACCATTGTGGCAGCAGGCGGCAGGCGGCAGAGCCTTGCAGGGCATGCAGCGCTGGAGGAGGGTAAGTGGCGCCAGCTGCCACAGTCAGTCAGCCAGTGCACATGTGGTTCACATGTCAAGCCTGCTCAGAGCCTGCGCGATCAGCTGCGACGGCGCGCGGGTTTTGGAGTGCCTTCAGCAGGCATCCGACAGCATCGCAGGCGACACCTCGCTTGCAGCTGGTCACTCTGTCTGAGAACAGTGCTGCGTTCCACACGACCAGAGCTCGCAGGCATGCAGCTGGTCTCTCTGTCTGAGAACAGTGCTGCGTTTCACACCCCCAGAGCTCTCAGGCATGATACGGAATTCAGTGTCGCTTGTTCGCTCATCTGCAGGGTAGCGACGGGAGAACGATGTCTCCCTGCCCCGGCAGCACAGTGCAGCAGTACAGGGCAAGGGTCAGGGCCCAGCGCGCCCGCGCTGTAGAGCGATCTGACGCTGACCCTGCGCGCGCAGGTCGCGCTGTGCCTGCACAACATCGCGTACCAGGGCGAGTTCGATGCCAGCACCCTGCAGCACCTGACTCTGCCCCCGAGCTACCACCACCTCCTCCTAGAACACGCCGGCCCCTCATCAGACGTGCCCCTCCGTGCGGTCTCCCCGCCCGCGCCCCCAACACCCAGCACCCCTGCCTACGCCTGCGGGTGGCCTCGACCTCTCCCCTGCACCCTGTCTGCCGCCCCCCTCCGCTCAGCGATCGCCCATCTGCAGCAGGGTGCGCTGTCCTCGAGCGCCGTGATTGCCGGCAGCGTGG
>JAULKP010011183.1:0-13482 GCA_032356005.1 Ulothrix subflaccida
GTAGACCAAGCGTACAAAGGCGCCAAGCGTGTGCGTGCTTTAGAAAAACAAGTAAACGAAATGAACGCTCGTCTTTCCAAAGCCGAAAACGATTACATGCAGCTAGGCGCCGATCTCTACGACGTGAAGTACTCTATCAAAGACGTGATCGTCAAGCCGCAGGGCGAAGACTTCATGAAGTTCTACCGAGACTGACTTTTAAACCTCGCCCGATTATAAAAGGATTCCACCATGGGTATTTTGTCAGACCGTCAAATCAAAGCCTCTTGTCTGTTCGGGGCTATCATGCCTTACGCAGATCAAGAACATCGCCCCGGAGTAGTTTCGTACGGAATCACTTCGTATGGTTACGATTGTCGGGTCGGTCCAAAGTTCAAAGTGTTCAAACCCTTTCCTTGCACCGTCATCGACCCGAAGAACTTCGACACGCGAATGCTGGAAGAGATCGAAGTCACTGCTGAAGCTCCCGACAACTTCATCCTTATTCCCCCGCATTCGTTCGTCCTTGCCGAGACGGTCGAGACGTTTGATATTCCGCGGGATACGCTTTGCGTCGTGCTGGGCAAATCAACCTACGCCCGATGCGGATTGATCGTCAACTGCACACCGCTAGAACCCGAATGGCGGGGAACGATCACCATCGAACTTTCAAACACGACGCCTCTTCCGATGAAAGTGTACGTGAACGAAGGGATCGCACAAATTCTCTTCTTCCGAAGCGACGAACAAATTCATGCCGTCATCGATGCCCTTGTTGACAACTGGAATAAATCCGAAGTGCTTGTTAGCGATCTGAGCATGAACACGGAAGAGACAATGGAGGCGGGAAGAAAGCTAGCCGGGGTGTTCAAAACTGATCTTGTGGAAGCTGGATCAAAGTCATGCGGGACAAGCTACAAGGACAAGAAGGGAAAATACATGGGACAATCGGGAGTTCAAGTTCCAATTGTTCAGGGGGACCTTCCCGAAAAGGCACAAAATAAAGTTCACGTTAAGAAAGGAAGTCGCGTCCGGGCGTATCAAGATATCCGAACCGCTGATGGGCTAACGATTAAGAAAGGTGAATTTGTTGGATGGTGTGTCGGAACGTATGTCGAAGATGGTATCGGATTACCCATGCACGTCCGAATCGATAAGGGACCACACATCGAAGAAGGTATGATTTTAAGCGTTCCTCATTGGGACGTTGAAGGGTATCCAAACGACGGGAAAGCTGAGATCGTCCCCGTCAAGAAGGAAGACAAAATCTGTCCGCCCACTGCTCCCGAACATCCCGCCACCCGCATTCCAGTCAAAGTGGGCAGATACGTTCGCGCCTTCAAAGACTTCAACCTGTTGGGTAAGGATGTCAAGAAGGGCGAGCCCGTCGGAACGTGCTGTGGCATGTACGTTGACGACGGGAAGGGTATTCCACAAACCGTGCGTCTCAAAGACTTCCCCCGATCATGCGAAGGTGACGAAGTACAGGTTAGCTTCGATTGCGTCGAAGGGTGTCCGCTTCCGATCGATCCCACGAATCCGCAAAACATCGTGAAGGGGCAAACCGCAGTCATCGACGACGAAGGGTGTCCATTTCATCGCTTTTGGGGCACCGTCGAACAAGTGATCGGGACTGACGGTCTTCTCCGACTCGGGACTGACTTCTCACACACCGATTCTGAAAAGTCGATGCATATATTCCCCATCGGATCGATCATTCACGTTCCGCTAGCCATTCTACACGACTACATCCCGTTCTAAGAAAGGAATCGAATTGTAATGCCGATCAGAACAAAGCCCTTGCCCTTCCAGATCACGGGTATCAAACAAATCGAGAAATGGAATGGCATTGCTTTGCTCTCGGATGAAATGGGCTTGGGTAAAACTATCCAAGCCCTAATGTGGGCAGAAGTCTTCCTCTGGGGAAAGAAACATCGTAGCAGCAACAGGCCCATGATTGTGGTCTGTCCAGCGGGATTAAAGTACAATTGGGAAAGGGAAGTGTCGAAGCACTTGGGGCGGATCGCGTGCGTTATCGAGTCACGCAAAGCCCGCCCGTTGCCCCCTTCTAAAGTGTACATCATCAACTACGATATCCTTTCTGCGTGGCTTCCCGAACTTCGCAAACTGAACGCCGCTTATCTAGCCATCGACGAAGCCCACATGATCAAGAACCGAGCAGCAAAGCGAACCAAAGCAGTCAAGAGACTGAGCAAGAAGATTCCACACGTCGTGGCGATCTCGGGAACACCCATCACGAATCGTCCGTCTGAGTTGTGGAGTATCTTGAATATCGTCCGACCCGATCTCTATCCTTCGTTCTTCGCGTACGCCGCAAGATACTGCAAACCCGAAAGGAAACGCTGGGGCTGGGAATACAAAGGCGCTACTCGTCTTCCAGAACTTCACGGGAACTTAAAAGCCGAGATGATGCTTCGACGGAAGAAAGTAGACGTGCTTCCCGATCTTCCCGCCAAGTCAATCAGCGTGATCCCGTTGCCTTTGACCCGGGTGAAAGAGTACAGGGAAGCGGAAGCGGACTTCATCAAGTGGATGATCAAGACGCATCCCAAGAAAGCCGACAAGGCAAGAAACGCAGAACGATTGATGCGTTTCGGATATCTTCGTCGTCTCGCTGGGGAGTTGAAAATCCCAGCCGTGATTGATTGGATCAATAACTTCTTGGAAGAATCCGATGAAAAACTCATCCTGTTCGGAATTCATCAAAAAGTATTATCCGCATACTTCGAACGATTTAAGCGCCTGGCAGTGCTGGTTAATGGAACTGTTGGAAACAGAGAACGTCAAGTCCGTTACGATAGATTTGTCAAATCCAAATCTTGCAGATTGTTTGTGGGAAATATTCAAGCCGCCGGAGTCGGATGGAACGGGACCATCGCGTCAACCGTCGCTTTCGCAGAAATGGCTTGGACTCCCGGAGAGCATGATCAAGCCATTGACCGAGTTCACCGAATCGGACAAACAAAAAAGACGCAGGGAATCTTTTTGGTGGGAAACGGGACTGTGGAAGACGATCTTTGCAAACAGCTCCAAAAGAAGTCGAAGGTTCTCGCCGGGGTGTTCGACGGTAAGAAAACAGCGTCGTTAGACGTATTCAGCAAACTAGAGGAAATATTGATCGCCCGGAGTAAAAAGAAATGAGTAAGGAAGATAAAGACGTTTTGTTCATTCGGGGCGTGCCTCCCGAAGTGAAGACAGCGTTCAAGGCAGCATGTGCACGCAAACAAGAATCCATGACCACCGCAGTGATTCGATTTCTGCGAACATATACGTCGGATAGCTCAACCGCAAACTTGGGGAAGAAATGACGGAAGAACAACTGCGAAAATTGGACGAAGACACTGCCAATCGAATCGGGTGGCTGATGCTTACTCCCGTCCGACAGCGAATGGCAGTGGTCATCAAGCAGCGTTACTTCTGCCGACCTCCCGGGCAAGTAATCACAGAAGAGGAAATCGAAAGCTGCCTTAACGAAGTCTTTGATGACTTGTTCGTAGGTGATCGTGCGTTCGCGTACACTTCGTTTGAACAGGAACTAAAGTTTCAAATCTTGGGACGGTCGCTTCCGATAACAAACAAGTGGGCTCAGAAGTTACACTTTGGTAGGGAGTTTTAATGCCACGGGGGTATGTCGAAGTTCTGGAAGAACTCAACATCCCCTATCGAACAGAAGGTCACCACCATTGCCGTCCCGGTTGGGTTCAGACGGACTGCCCGTCGTGCTCACCGGGATCACATTCTTTCAGAATGGGTTATAGTCTGGAAGGGGGTGGACTGGCTTGCTGGGCGTGTGGTAAGATGCGGGTTATTCCATCTCTTGCAGAGTTAGCGAATGTATCCGAATCAGACGTGCGAAAGCTGATGGGTACGGGATGGTTCGAGAAACACGCCACGACTGAATCGAAATCGAAAGGAGTACTCACCCTACCGGACGGGCTCGACAATCTTCTTCCCGCACATCTCAAATTCTTGAAAGGTAGAAAGATATCAAAAGCGAAAGCAGCACTGCACGGAATGAAAGGGATAGGCCCGTACACGCATCTCCGGTGGCGGGTGTTCCTCCCGATTGTTCATCGCGGGCAAGTCGTGTCGTGGACGACAAGAACGATCCTTCCCGACGAAGAGATCCGGTACTGGTCAGCGAAGCCCGAACAAGAGATCATCGGGCACCGGAAAGTGCTGTTCGGGGGCGACCTAGCGAACAACACGGTGATCGTGTGCGAAGGACCTTTCGATGCGATCAGGGGAGGACCGGGATTTGTCGCGACGTTTGGAACAGCAATCACGAAGGCTCAAGTGTTGTTGCTGTCCAAATACCCCGTGCGAGTGATTTGCTTAGACACGGATAAGCCCGGGAGACGAGCGGCGAAACATCTCGCAGACAGTTTATCCGCATTCCCGGGAGCGACGTATCGAGTGACTCTTGACGCGAAAGATGTCGGTAGTGCAGATATTCAAGAGATACGCGAACTACGTTCTCGCTTTCTGGGCTAGTTTTCTCATGCGTTTAATCAAACTGAGCTTGCGTAAAACGTGAAAGGGTGATATCTGACGCGCCCTAGAGTTGATCGTCGATTCTAGGGGCATTTAAACGCATTATAAAGAGGAATGCTATGAAAGTCAGACACGTGTTAATTCAATTCGCGTCGGAAGTGCTCTTGATCGGGGCGATTGTGTTTTCTGGGCTATGGTTAATTTTGAAATAGCTTTCAAAAACACCGTGACAATGACGCGAAGGCGTTCGATAATCTTAGACGCGGGATAACCTCCCGTGAAATCTAGATGGGAGTAAGTCGTTCGGGGATTTAGAGATCCTTCAACCCCGTTTTATTGCCTGAGCGTAGCATCACTTCATTGTGCGAAACTTGGGGATTGCGCCGGCGGGATAATTGTTAGCCGAACGACTTACTTTCCAGATAGATTTAAAGACGTGACGATAGCTCTAACTATCCGATCACGTTTGTTTCGATAAGCGCAATCTGGGAATCCTTCCATGAGACAGTCTACTGTCAATCCGTCTCCGTACTCACTCGCTGACAAACTAATCCGAACATCAGAGTTCGTCGAAACGCTTCCCACCGGGACGCATCGACCCCTAGCGGCATCAGTGTTTCGGGAATTGATCGCATCCGAGCTACGATCTGTCCAAAAAGCAATCGACACACAATCAGAGTTCTATGGATGGTTCCCGTTTACGGGTGATCACATGGCTAAAGTACTGCCCATGTTCTCGTCCGATCAACGTGAAAAAATCGTGTCTAAATTGAAGAAATCTAACCATATCGAAATGCACACTATTGGAGTGAGAAAGAAGACTAGATTTTGCCGGATAAAGTGGGATTCAATTTGTCATGTTTTGGATGAAAAAACAATGGAGTCCAAACCCGCGGATCCGCGGGTTTCTAGTATAAGAGAATATCAGACTAAAGTCTTCTATTCTCCTATATACAAACAAAGAAGCCGCGACGGGGAAACCCCGCCGGCGGCGACTTCGCAAAACAATTCAAATCAAAACAGAAAGAAAACATCCATGGGCTTCGGATATACAACACAGTTTGAAACTACTAAAAACAAAACACCATTAGAAGTGGATTTCGTCCACGCTTCGCGTTTACGAAACACCATAACCAAAACGGGAGTGTATCTCGATCGGTTTAACAGAAACAGAGACGCTAACGAATTCCGCATGCTGCGGGAATCGTACACTGAGAATCTTCCACCACTAGAGAAACTACTTGATTGGTATCTTCCCAAAATGGAAGAAGCAGTCAAAACCAAAAACAGTAAAATTCCCATCGCTTACTCTGCCAAGCAATTTCGATCAGCATCATTTATCCAGTGGGTAGTGTCGCTTATGGAAAAGGATCTAGCGAAACAAAAACAAAACTCTTATCCGATCACTCCCGAAATCAAATCGATCATCGACTTCGTCCGAACAACGAAATGGCCAAAGGGATCTCTCGATCAACTTCCGCAAGCAATCGCATCCACTCACGGGTTTCTGAAACGTGTCCACAAGTCGCTCGCGACAATATCCAAAACGGGAGATCGTCGCCTTGCGTTGACTGCTGCCACGCTGCTGGGCAATTACGCATTCGCTCCTTCGTCCGTCACAAAGCGTCATTTCGTCAGTGTCCAAAAGCAAGTCGCGAAATGGGAAGCGTGGAGTGGAGACTTGTCGATGTTCGTGATCTCAGAATCATCCAAGCATTTTGAAACGCTTGGACGAGACGCGATGAAGAAGTGCGGCGGGTCTGTCAAATGGGAAAGCATCAAGGAAGCAATCGCAAAGGAGTTGTCTGATGAAGGTTGAAAAGCACGACGCCAAGAAGGGCAAGATGATCTTGGCTGCGATGATCGTGGACAAGAACGTCTTGTCGCAGATCGTACTACTTTGGAAAAAAGAGGGTCTGTTCGCTACGGAATGGGAGAACTTGGTTGCCGGGTGGTGTGTTCGCCACTATACGAAATACGAACGCGCCCCGAAGGACGACATCATGGGGCATTACGCCGCATGGTCAGCAAAGAATCAAACCAAGAAGGAAATGATCAAACTGGTTGAAGCGTTCCTCAATGGAATGGCCAATCACCCCAAGCCTGGCTCGTCTAAGTTCGTGATCGACCGGGCCGGGGAATACTTCAACGAGGTTCGCGCTTCAAAGCTATCCGAAGAGATTCAGGGATTCTTGGACAAAGGGGAGATCGACAACGCCGTCAAGCAGATCGAAGGATTCAACAAACTCGAACTGGGCTTGGGT
This sequence comes from Ulothrix subflaccida, assembly GCA_032356005.1. NCBI lineage: Eukaryota > Viridiplantae > Chlorophyta > Ulvophyceae > Ulotrichales > Ulotrichaceae > Ulothrix > Ulothrix subflaccida. Next base: position 6,759 of record JAULKP010011183.1, read on the forward strand.
TCGGGCGTGGACGTGTTTCAAGACAAGGGGGCGATGGAGGCAGCGTTCGCACAGTCCTCGGAAGAGCTTATCGAGTATCCAAACGACCTGGGTGTGTTCCTAAAGGACGTGTTCGCCCGAGGAACGCTCGTCTCGTTCATGGCTCCCGAAAAGCGGGGAAAGACTTTCTGGTTGACAGACGTGGCGTGGATGGCCCTGATGAATCGACGCAAGGTGGCGATGTTTCAAATGGGCGACATGAGCGAGGCACAGGTTTATCATCGTCTCATGGCAAGAGTTTGCGGGCGTCCGTTCAAACCCCAGAAGATTCGAATTCCAAAAGACATCACTTTCAATCCGGGTGACGAACGTGCCTGGGTCGAGCACTACACGGAAATCGATTACAAGGAAAAGATCGATCCGAAAGTCGCTTGGGAGCATCTCCAAAAGATCGTGACCGAGAAGATCAAATCGAAGGATTCGTATTTCAAGCTTTCGTGTCATCCGACAAGCACGGTCAGTATCTCGGGGATCAATTCGATTCTGCAAGGATGGGAAAGACGCGGATGGGTTCCCGACGTGATCGTGATCGATTACGCGGACATCATCGCCCCGATGAACGGAGCCGCAGACACCCGGGATCAGATCAACCAAACTTGGGCGGCGATGCGGGCTCTCAGTCAGCGAACAGATACTTGCGTCGTGACGGCAACTCAAACGGACGCTGCTTCGTACGAAGCGGACCTGCTCCGGAGATCAAACTTCACGGAAGACAAACGAAAGCTCGCACACGTCACGGCGATGATCGGGATCAATCAGACCGAAGAGGAAAAGCAACAGCAGATTCAACGGTTGAACTTTGTTGCCTTGCGTGACAGGGAGTATTCTGAATCGTGGTGCATTCACGTTGCCGGTTGCATGGGGATCGGGCGACCTTGGATTAAAAGCACGCTTTGAAATTTCCGTAAGAATTTATAGTCGGAAAGCATCTGTGCGATACAATCACATAACGCACGAAGTACGTGCTGACTTGAAATTTTGAACTGAGGGGAATTGCCATGGGCACGAAGACGAAAGCGAAAGAAGTTCCGACCCCGAAGAAGCCTGCCAAGAAGTTGAAAGGGGGAACCGAGAGTCTTACTCCGATTGCGATCAAAAGCTTTCCGACTGTCCAAGAAGCGTTGAACGCTTACGTCGGGAGATACGACGATCCGTTGACGAAAAGTTCGCCGCATCGGGAAACGACTCTAGCCGAGTACGGGCTGAAACCCGAAGACGTTACCGAGATCGGGATCAAGTCAGCACTTGCCACTCAACGCGAAGCTATCCAACGAAATTTCGAACAGTACAACCGATCCCCGGGACGCAAGCCCTTCCTCGCTGTTTTCGGGAACAACCGCCCCCAAGCGTCTGGGGGATTCGTTCGCACTGATCACACAACGCCCATTCCTGCCCCCACAGTGCCCCACTCCTTGAAGATCGCACCCGGGACCACAATCTCAGCACCCTCACCCCGGATCGTCGAGGAGACGCGAGATAAAGCGATTGCCACGTCACGTCTCGCACGCCCAAAAGGGAAGGGGGTAATCGCAACCATCATCGAAGTACTTGAGTCAGCTACTAAGAAGAAGCCCGCGACGTACGCCTTCATCCGGGACAGACTCGCTAAAGAGTTCCCCGACCGTCCCCCCGCTGGGATGAAATCAACCGTAGCGTCTCAAGTTCCGAACGGGCTATGGTCGGAGAAGAAGATCAAAGTACAGACAGACGGTAGAGGCGGGTTCTGGATCGAGAAGAAGAAGTAATCGGGACACAGACGGAAATTTAACTCTCCGAGGAAGATTTCCGTCTTGTTTTCTTTCTTCCTTACGATAATCTTTTTGCTTGGGGATTGTCCCCGTTAAATTTTAGTCAATCTCTACCACCGAGAGAACTGTCATGAAAGTGTCCAAGTCCGAAGCGATCAAGATGTTCACCGCAGTCGGGTTCAAAGACCCGTCGAGCTGGAAAGACTCGAAACTGATCACGCAGTTGAACGACGTGCTTGATGCCGAAGTCGTTGCTGTCGCCAAAAAGAAGAAGAGCAAAGAAGCCGTCGATTTCTTCACCAAGATCGAAAAGTCGTTGAAGAAGAAAGTCGCCATCGAGATCGAAGACGGGGAATCTACCCCAGCCGAGCCCGAAGCTGACGCCGAGCCCGAAGAAGAGACGAAGCCCGCCAAGAAGGGTAAAGAAGCGAAAGCTGAAAAGCCCGCCAAAGCCCCCAAAGCTGAGAAAGAGCCGAAAGCGAAGAAGCCCGGGGTGATCGCCGCGATCATGGAAATGCTGGGCAAAGCATCGAAGACGAAGCCTATCACCCGCAAAGAGATCGTGGCACAGCTTGTCAAGATGTTTCCGGAGCGTGAAGAAAAGTCGATGAAAGCGACCGTGTCTTCGCAAGTGCCGTCGGGCATCAAAGCTGAGAAGAAGATCGTTCTCGGCACCGACAACAAACATCCCGAAACGGGTTTCTGGTTGCTCAAAGCGCCGAAGTAAGTCATCTCTTCTCTAATCCACCACCCGAGGACGGGAACACCGTCAAATGTGTTCCCGTACTTTCATTTCGGAGACTAACATAGTGGAACCTTCCGACATTACGAGACGATTCACGTTCGAAACGGGTCACCGTGTTCTGGGGCATCAGGGCAAGTGTCGTCACCTTCACGGGCATCGCTACGAACTTGAATTGACTGTCCGTGCTAAAGGACTAGACAGTCTTGGAATGGTCATCGACTTCTCAGTCATCAAGCAAGTCATGGGAAAGTGGATCGACGACAATCTCGATCACAACTTTATCCTTCACCCCGAAGATCCGCTCGTTCACGTTCTTTGCGTCGATTGGTCTAAGACGACTTCGGGAATCGATCAAATCGGACGAGACGGCGAACTTCAACAAGAGTGCGATCACTTGACGGGAGGCAAAGCCCCGTTCATCATGCCTTACTCGTGCCCCAACCCCACTGTCGAAAATCTTTCCGAACTGATTTTCGCAAAAGCTTGGAACCTTCTCCAACCCCTCAACGTCAAACCCGTGTCGGTTCGATTGTACGAAACCGAAAACTGCTGGGCCGATTATCCCCCGAGACGCTAACCATGAAACAGTCTATCGCGCTTGAACTTGTCAACAAGCAAGAACCCGAAGGTCCGATGACCAACGAACACGAAGTCGAAGTCTTCAAGATTTGGAGAACGATTCAAGTCGAAGGGCCGTTCGCTGGGCACGCTGCTTTATTCATCCGACTTGCGGGATGCAATCTGAAATGTGCCGGATGCGACACGGACTACACGTCGAAGCGGACAGTCGCTCCCGTCAAAGAAGTGGTTGAAGCCGCTGCGGGACTCATGCCTGGACTCGCTCTGATCGTTATCACGGGGGGAGAGCCCTTCCGGCAAGCGGGATCGGGGATGCTTATCCGTGATCTGCTCTTGAAGAACCCCTCATGGATTGTGCAGATCGAGACGAACGGTGTGTTGGGGCTTCCCGCGAACTTTCCGGAAGACATGAAAGATCGGGTGTTCATCGTCGTCTCTCCGAAGCGTGGGTACGTGCACAAAAAGCTTTACCCCTACGTATCCGCGTTGAAGTACGTGATTCAATCGGGATGCGTCGATCCCAAGGACGGGCTCCCGACGGCTGTTCTCGATACGGAAGTGCCCATTGCGAAACCTTGGCCCGAATACAACGGGCTTGTATTCGTCATGCCATACGATTCGCGAAACCCGGATGAGTGGGGCAAGCACGTGTACGAAGCCGTTAAGTCGTGCATGATGTTCGGGTACCGGCTGGGGGTTCAGATTCACAAAGTCATCGGGATGGAGTGACGTTCGTTGTTTTACAATTACCGCACACAAAGGATAACGAGCATGAAAGACCTTCACATTCTTTTGGCATTGTCGGGGGGACTCGATTCGACAGTGCTTCTGGCAAAGCTTCTCTTAGACTTCCCCAAAGAGAACATCCACACCGTCGGATTCACTTACGGCAGCAAACACAATCTGCACGAGAACGCTGCCGCCCGTCAGATCGCAACGTACTACGGAGTGGATTTCAAACTCGTGAATCTACTCCAGTTCATGTCGTCTTTCAATTCCGCACTGATGACGGGTTCCGACGATCCCGTGCCTCAGGGTCACTACGACGAAGCGTCGATGAAGGCAACGGTCGTGCCCGGTCGCAATCTGATCTTCGCATCGATCATGGCGGGTATGGCCGAAAGCTTCAAGTACTACAAGATCATGCTCGGTGTGCATCAGGGCGATCATCACATCTATCCCGATTGCCGACCTGGCTTCGTTCACTCGCTTGCCTCTGTAGTCGAAGCATCAACTGACTACAAGGTCAGCGTCAACGCGCCTTTCCTTCATCTCAACAAACGACAGATCGTCAAGATCGGTCTCGATCTCAACGTCCCGTTTGGACTTACCAGAACTTGCTACGAAAGCAAGTTTAAAGCGTGTGGCAAGTGCGGGTCGTGTCAAGAGCGTCTGGAAGCGTTTCATCTGAACAACGCATCGGATCCGATTGAATACGAAAGTCGGGAATTGTTTCCGATTTCGAACAAAACCTGCTAACAGGAATTAACCGTGAGCATATGGGACGCGACTGCCCGCATAATGGCAGCACAAGACGAGCAAGTTCAACAATCGTTGGTTGCTGTCCGTACACTGTTGACGCGGATCGGAGAAGACCCAGATCGAGAAGGATTGAAAGACACTCCGAAGCGGGTACTTAAAAGCTTCTCCGAACTGTACGGGGGTTATACGGTAGATGAGAAGTCGCTGTTCACGACGTTCGAAGATGGTAAATGCAAGAGCATGGTCGTTGTTTCGGATATCGATTTCTACTCGATGTGCGAACATCACATGCTTCCGTTCTTCGGGAAAGCGACAATAGCATACATACCGGACGGGAAGATCATCGGGCTTTCTAAGCTTGCCCGAATTCTCGATATGTACGCTCGCCGGCTGCAAGTGCAAGAGCGATTGACGGAACAGGTCACAGACTGCTTGGAGCGGAATCTGAAACCCAAAGGTTCCGCGTGTATCATCAGTGCGACACATTTCTGCATGTCTTGCCGGGGTGTGAAAAGACCGAACGCAATTACCACCACGTCATCGTTGACGGGTGTATTCGAAGCCGAAGCGTCATGCCGTGCTGAACTCATGAGCTTCATCAACAAAGGATAAGCATGTCATCTGTTTCCACCGAACATTTGAAGAATCTCGGAAGTCAAAAGACGGAGTACATGTACGACGCCCCTTGTGCCGAAATGCTCGAAGTCTTCGACAATCCGGTGATTGGTGATATCGATTCGTTCGTCGTTCACACGTTCGAAGAATTCACAAGCTTGTGTCCGAAGACGGGACAGCCGGACTTCGCGACGATCACGGTACATCTTGCCGGTAATAAACTGCTTGTGGAAACGAAGTCGTTGAAGTTGTACTACTTCGCCTATCGAAATCACAAAGCATTCATGGAAGACACCGTGAACAAGATTTGTGCGGATATCGTGCAAGCGACGAAGCCTAAGACGTGTCATGTGACGGGAGTTTTCAAGCCAAGAGGGGGCATCGAAACGCGGGCCACGGCATCATACTGTGCACCTTGGGAAGCCCCTCACCTAGACGAAAAGATGATCGCATCGCTTCCGAAACAGATTCACCTATCGGGTGCGAACGTCGTTTCGCTTGCGTCGGAAGTAAAGCGAATATTTCCAGATGGCGCCCCTGATTCGCTTTACGCGGCAACACCCATGACGAAAACGGAAGTAGTTTCTCGGGAAGAACTTGCCGCTTCGCTTCATGCAGCACAGTTTCAAAAAGCTGCCGAGCTCGAAGCGGGTACACCCATCAGAGCGGGTTCACCGGATATCTGGGAACAACCGAACGTGACGCAAGAACAGATCGACGCCTACACGAAAGCACAAGAGGCTAAGAAGTCGTGAAAACAAAACTCTTCATCTTGGACAGCGGCGCATTTTCTGTATGGAACAAAGGGGGCGTGATCGACTTCAAGGATTACGTCTCCTATTGCCACAAGTTTCCCGATTGCTCTTACTATGTCAACCTCGACGTTATTCCCGGGGTGGCACGAGTGAAGCGATCAATCACGCCGGAAGGGGTTGAAGAGTCTTGCAAGCAATCTTGGAATAACTATCAGCACATGCTTTCGGAGGGACTACCCAAGGAAAAAGTGATACCCGTCTACCATCAGAATGACCCGATCAAGTGGCTAGACAAGTATCTGAACTTTGGAAGTCCCTACATTGGAATCAGTCCCGCAAACGATCACGGGACGAATGCCAAGTTGAAGTGGATGAAGACGCTTCGGAAGTATCTGTTCGACAGTGCCGGCAGACCCGTCGTGAAGACGCACGGGTTCGCCGTAACCTCTTACGACTTGATGAAATTTTGGGATTGGTACTCAGTTGACTCAGCTTCGTGGAAATTATTCGCAGCGTGGGGAAGCATGTATCTTCCCCGCATCTCTGGGGGCGGTGAATGGAAATACGATATACCTCCATTCATCGTGTCTACGTCTCCGATGTCTAAAGCAAAAGGGCGAAGACAACACCACGTAGAATCAATGTCCCCGGGGATATTAGAGCGGGTCCGCGACTTTCTAGCGTCAACGGGTGTCCCGCTGGGTCATTCTGAGATCGTGCAGGAGAAAGAGGATTACAAGCTTAACCTCGAAGCTGACGAA
>JAULKP010011294.1:2467-13426 GCA_032356005.1 Ulothrix subflaccida
GCTGCTTCCGGGAAGCGATGCAGTTGTACAACTGCATGTGGTGAGGAGTCGATGCTGGCGCACGAGGACTGACTGGCACCGTGTCGAGAGCCTGCAGCGCCTGCACACTCATCTTGGTCAGATGGCGAGGTGCGGATGGGCATGCTGCCAGCAAATGCCAGGCATGCACCGCGTCGGCCAGGTCCTCGAAACTCTCAGCGGAACCACAACAACAGCAAAAACATGTACAGCTCTCGCTGCCAATCTGCAAAGCGAGGCCGTCAAGCAGCTGGACAGGCAACTGACACAGTGCTGGGCATGCTGCAGCACGTGAAAACATCGTGGGCTGGTACAGTACGGGCCCCAAGATCCGGGAAGCCGACCTGTCCATCAACCACCTGATGGAGCAGTACTGCCAGACTGAGCCCATTCTCGTCATCTGCGAGGTTCAGGTGCGCCCGTCTGCCGTCGCTTCCCGCACCAGCACTAAACCTGCGCTCCTCACGCTCTCCTGGAGGAGAGGCCTAGGCCTGTACATCTCTATGAGCCACAGACATTCTGCGAGGTCCCCACATGACAGGAGAAGTTTCAGGGCCTTTTTGCAACTCATCATCGGGGTCCTGGGGAAGGCACATCGTCGCAAGAGGGCCCGTGGCTGCCTGTCCGGCCCAGGGATGCAGGCTGGCCATACACCTGGGACGCTGCGCCCCAGACAGCATCCGTGTGGGGAAAGGGTGCACTGGACCGTCGCTGACCCTGTGCAGGCTTGACCCGCCGAGCTCAGGCGTGCTGCCAGATTTGGGCAGTGTCTGGTGGACGTACTGCGCTCTCACACAGCCTGCAGCGTGACGCTCGCTACAGCCCATCTGCTTGCAAGCACTCCCACCTGCTGCTGCGCGCTCAGAGCGCAGCGATCGAGGCCACTGCAAGTGCTGCAGTGTCTGCTCGTCAGCGGCAGTCGGCCTGTCTGTGGCCCCACCTGCGTTCAGCTCATGTGAGCACACCTCTGCATACCAGATGTGCGTGCACTGGTCCTGCGTGCACTCAAAATGTCTCACACATTGGGTGCCGCCTGTGCACACACAGCATCAGGAAGCCCGACGCCTGTCCGCTGTGGGGTGGTCGAGTCATTCATTCGCACACCAGTACGCACCACGGCCCACCTCTGCACGCCCGCCGCATGTGTACCCGGCTCTTGCCATCTGCTTCCGTCTGCGCGGTTCCGCACACATAAATCGCGAGTACATGCAGCGCGTGTGTTTCCAGAGGTGCCCGTGTCTGATGGCTGGTTCAGGACAAAGTCTGCCTACATGTCAGCGGGGCCATGAGGGATGATACAAACAGCGCAGTCGCTGTCAGATCGGCGAGTCCGGGACCCGCTGTGCGATCCATTTGCATCCCCTTGTGAGATCCAATCGCGTCACCTGACGGACGCAGCGGTGGGCGCAGCCGAAGGAGGTGGGCCTGCCCGTGCACGCGTACGTCGCGCAGGAGGACGTCAAGTACTGGGGGTGGCTGGAGCAGGCAGCGGAGGCGCAGAGGATCCTGCGCCGAGTACCCTCGCAAATACCCTCGCATTCGGACGACGAGAGGGGGGAGGACGAAGTATGGGTGGACGAGGAGGGCGTCGACGGGGCGTCAGGAGAGGGCACGCACCCCGTCGCGACTTCGGTCGCGGACGAGATGGGTGAGGACACGACCACTGAGCACACGGCGGACCAAGTGGTCACGGAGACAGCGTCTGGCGTCAGCTCCTCGAGCAGCAAGCGCGCGCGCCATCAGTCTCGGGAGCACAGCAGCCCGGCCACGAAGAAGCAGGCCACTGGCACCTCGTCACAGGCACTGAAGGACCAGCAGAAGGTCGACCTCCATGCGGAGTGCAGGAGGGTGTCCAAGCAGAAGGCTCAGTTTTAGGCCTCGGACATCGACTTCGAGAAGGTCAGGCTGCACCCCACCCACACCAAGTCCAACTACCTGAAGACGCTCGTCACGGCCGGGTACTTGCACAGCTTCTACGGCGGCGCTGGCAACCGAATCAAGATGTACGCCGTCCAGCGCGACACGCCATTCCCCAACCCTCCCCCCAAGTCCGCCCGTCGCAGCAGCACCATGTAAAATCATAGGCGGTTTGCGCTGGCACAAGTTGCGCCGGTTTGTGTACTTTCTGAAAAGCGCAGGGTAAGTGAAATGAATGGCGAGATCCGCGCGGTCGCCGCCGCCGGCGACGGGCTTGAGCTCGCCAAGCAGCACGACGTGTTGTTCTACTCGGACACTGGCGATATCATCATAGCGGGAGGGGGTGGTGCCAACGTCGTCTTCGGGAACAGGGGTGTAGGGATCAACACGGCCGCGCCTGCCGCTCTCGACGGCGCGGCTCTTGCCGTGCAGGGCGACGTGCGAGTGGGTCGCCATGTCGTAGCGAGCGGCGAGGCCGGTCTCGATGTCGCCGGTGTCGTCCTGGAGGAGGGTAACATCGTGTCCAGCTCCGTCATATCCGATCTGGTGCTGCAACGGGTAGGCGCTGACCGCAGCGTCGTGCTGGTGTCGTACGACGCCGTCGCCCAGGTCGCGACGTTTCGTGACCGAGTGGACCCGGCCTTCGAGATCCTCGCGGACTCTTACCTCAAGATCCTCGACGGGAACGCGCGGACCAGCTTGCTCAAGGTTGGCAGCGTCGAAGGCGGCACGGCGGCCACCATCGTCGACGCGCCGACACCTTTCCCTGCGGCGCCGGGCGACGCCCTGACGCTAACCCAAACGGTGTGCGTGCATAGGGATTTCGTAGAGGATGCTCCTGGCCAGGCGGATTCGCGCACACGCGTCGTGTACGGGTATGCCATGGGGTTGAACGGCTCCGTGGTGGTCAGCGGTGCCTCTGGGGGCGTGTTCGACCCCGCCACGGAGGATGCCATATTCGACACCACGTGCAATCAGGCATACAGAGTCATAGGCCCGTACGCGCTGGAGCCTCTGGCGGTCGACGGCGAGCTCGACGTCACCGTTCGCAGCAGCAGCCTGGCCATTGACGTCGTGCTTCGTGCGACGCCGTGTGACGTGACCGTCGAGCTCCTGCACACCAACGCGTTGAGGGCCGTCGTCGATCGCCTGGGCCACGCCAGGCACTTGGTGGTGGAAGGGCACCAGTTCAGGCTGGAGCCGCGGTTGACTCTGAGCACAGACGGCGAGGTCACCCTGGAGCTTTCGAGTGCCGCCGACGTAGGCTCTGCGCTCCTGACCAAGCGACAGGGTGCCGTGTTGTTGTACGACGTCCCCGCTCTCCCGGGCCTGGACCAGTGCACCATTCAGACACTCTGCAACGTCGCCATACGCTTGGTAAAGACCCCAGGTTCGCACGTCGACAAGAAGTACAGCTTCCTGGACTTGACCGACCTCGACGGGGCCAGTCTGCCGGCGCACACGGACGTCGTGCTGACCGATATCAGCCTGCAAGGGCAGGCGCCCTACACGGTGGCTGACAGCGAGTGGGTCAGCGGGGCCACCGGACCCGGCGGGTCCATGCGCGTCAAGGTCGTCGCCAAGGATCTCTCCTGGTCTGAGATGCTACTGGGGTCAATCATGGTCTCCCTGACGTACACGAGGCTCGCCACCGAGATGTCTGCCGACACGACGCCGTACCTGTTCAACTACTTGCCCATCACCCACGCCGTCGTCCCCGGCTTGGACCTGTACGAGGGCCTCTCTGTTGTCGTCGCCGAGCCGGAGACAGGCTTCGGTCCTCAGGTCACACTCATACGAGATGACCGCCTGGCAAGCGTGGCGGCCAACACAGCCCTGTTGAATTCCGCGTTCTCACGGGCCACGGCGTGTGGCGAGAGCTTCGCCATCGCCTCGACCGTGCGACTGGCCACAGGTCACGTCCAGATCGAGCTGCCACGCGGTGAAGTCGTCCCGATGGTCACGACGGAGGGTCTGGGCGACCGCGTGGACTTGACCATGAAGCGTACCGGCGTGCCGTTCTACATGGCCGACGCCAGCGCGCACGGGTCCCACCTCATGTGCAAGGCCATCGCAGTCCTCCACGGCGAAGAGGCGATCCCCGTAGGCAGCACGCACGTCTATCTCTTCTCCTCTCTGGCAGAGGGTTACGTCTTGTTGCAGGTGGTGGGTAGGTTTCGCGACCTGGCTGGCGCTGACGTCGTGGAACTGGACCTCGTCACGCGGGCGGCGTTCGACTGGATGGCCCTGTTGGTCTCCGGGAGCGAGACCATCTTCTACAGCGTGCCCTTCACGGTCCCGGGATTGGACGGCATCACGGCGGGCGGGCCGTACACCGCGATGAGGACACACACGCTCGTGGCCGCTCCCTGGACGGTCGACCTCGAGGCCATGCCGTCGTCGGGCTACGTCGTCACCGGGGCGAAAGCCAAAACCACCGTCGTCCAGGGCGTCCTTGCGACGCACCATCGGCCCGGCGAGTTCGTCCCAGTGACGCCCAGGTCGGTCCCCCATCCGGTCTATGGCTTCGTCGCCGGGGACTCCGCGACGTACGGACTGCACAGGTTCTGGGCCGACGTCGTCAAGTTTGACTTCGCAACGGGGACATGTACGATCCAGTCGAGCTACCTCCGGCACTTGCGCACTTGCACGGTCACGCTGCGCCGGGACGATGTACGCACGCTGTATGACGTCGAGACCCCGACCGAGCGCGACGTGGAGGACGCGACGAGGAACGACCTGGGGTCCATCGAGGTCGCGGCCGCCGAAGACGCGTGCGACACTCGCATCGTACTGGACGTCACGTACCGACAGGTGTACGGCCGGACGGAGCTCGTCGTGTACATCCCCCAACAACCCGAACCGGGCGCGACGGTCCTGATAGAGTGGCCGGACGACTCCGTCGAACGATACGCGCTATCAGCCTCGGCCACGACTATCATCAGTCACCCAGAGGGTGACCCTCCCGTGCACGTGTCCACGCTGTCGGCCCAGTTGCGACACCCGCCTACGCGGGTCCCTGTGGCGCTGGGCCTACCCGTGGACGTCTTCACGCATGTCGAGTCTGTCGCTGGTGGGTTCCGCATGGTCCTCAATCCCGGGCGGGTCCACAGGGTGGTCTCCGTCGTGGGTACCTGCGTGAACACCGGCGGGGTCTCGCTCCCGGAAGACGTAGATTCGCTGGTCCCAGAAGGCGTGCGGACGGTCGTCGTGGGCGTCGACGTCGTTCCCCCTGCCGTACACGGCGTCGTAGAGTACGCGCCTGCCGTCGTGGGTCAGACGTACGAGGTGATCATCGTCGCGCGAGCACGGGTCCAGATCACGGGCCGTGTAGCGGCCGCTGCCGTACCCCTGGACGCTCCGGGCATGCTTGCGGAAGCACCCGGCATCCCCGGCAGCGTCAGATCGGGGGTCTCGTGCTTCACTCCGCGAGGCCGGTTCACCGCGCCGTTCCAGGACAGCGCCAACGTGCTCATCTCCGTGGACCCGGACACGGACGAATTGGTCACCACCACGTCTGCGATGGAACCAGCGCCCGCGACGTCTGCGGCAGACCCTGGGCGCGCCGGCTCGCGGACGAGCGCGGTGACCTTCAGGAGCATAGGCACCCCCGACTACGACGCGCTCGCCGCGCTGCCCCAGATAGACCGCGCCTCGGACGCTGCCGTCGACCTCGCCGACGGAGGGCCACGCGTGGTGGTCTGTGTCGCCACGAGCTCTTTGGGCATCATCAACCTCCCCGTCGCGCTCGAGGAGATGGTGCCCGAGGGCGTCCAGGCGGTCGTCGTCGACGGGTTCGTGTCGCAAGCGCGGCTGGGCAGCATCATCGACGACGTCTACACCGAAAATGGCGCCACACTGGTGCTTGTGTTCGCCAAAGAGCGCGCGCCGTTCGTGCGTCCGCCAGGCGTCGTCGGCGTGGTGGCCGAGAACGCTACGGGGGTTGCCAGCGCCGTCGTGCTCACGCTCCCCGAACGTGCTTCGTGGTCGTACATCTCGCACGACGTCCCCGACTTCTCCAGGGTGGCGACCTATCCGGACGGCGACGTTCGTGGTTTCGAGCCCGGGGCGCCGTTGGACCCGGGTTGGACGGCGGCTGTGGCGGTCGCTGACTACGACCCCGTTTTCGGCAGCACGCGTATCGGCTCCGGTCTCACGGAGAGCCGAGTGTGGCCGGCGACGCGGACGCGGATGCAGCGCAAGGAGTGCGTGATGTTCGACCTGGACTCCGGCAGCGGCTCGAAGGTGGACCTGTACGATGACGCGCACGTCGGCGGCGACGCGTACGTCGTGCGGCTACGTCGTGCGGCGGCCCCCGCATCAGGCGACGGCGCGGGCGTCCCGAGTCATCGCAGACTGGCCTGTTTCTCGGTGGAAGAGGACGTACGGTTCGACCTGGTGCGCATGGACGGCGTGAACCAGGTCGACAGCGTCGTCGTGGGCGACCGGGTCCTACCGAATCAGGGGTACGTGCTGACGGTGGCCGGCGCCAGCGAGTTCAGGGACGACACGCGGTACGTCAACAGCGCCAACGACGAGCACATCATAGACCTCGCGATGAACTCGGACCTCACGTTCGATCTGCGCGTGCCCCTGAAGCCCTCGAACCTGGTCATCGAGGACGCGACTGGGCACATGACGGTCGGGAGCGACCTCAGGACGGACGGGCTGGTGGTACGGGACGCGCGGCGTGGCGACATGCAGGCGTTGGGGTCGCGTTTCGAAGACAGCTCTCTCCAGTTCGTCGCGCGCTCGGTGCTCGCGAGGGACCCCGTGTCCAGCGAGCTGCGGTACTACGGTCAGCCGGGCGCAGGCGCCGGTCCTGACGACGGCATGGACGGTCGCTTCTCGTCCGGCGTCGTCAACGACTCGTGGGTGTACCCGGTCCTGTGCGACCTCGTTTGTGTCGGGCACACTGCGACCGCCTCCGCCCGGCGGCTCAAGTCCAACCCCGTCGCGGGAGACCGGCTCGTCCTGACCGATCACGGAGAGGTGGTCGTGACGGACGGGGCTGTGGACAGCGGCGATCCCGCTCTCTGGCGCATGACGTTGGATCACGACTTCGGGCCGGCTGTCTCCGCGCGTGAGGTCGTGCGCGTCAAGCTGTCGGGCGTGGATGGGTACGACCTGAGCGATGTGACCAAGCTTTCGGTCGGCGCCCTCGCCGAGCTGGGCCGCGCCATCCGGGTGGTGGACGCCGATACGACCCGGTTCCACACGCTCGAGATCTCGGACAACGCCGTCAGACCCCTCGGCGCCACAAACACGTTCAGTGTCATGATCAGCGAGCCGGCGGCGGTGACCGGTCAAGGGTCTGACCGCCTCGACAACCGCGACCCGTTGGACGTGCGGTTGACCGTCCACAGGGAGGGTGCGACGGTAGACGGCGCCCTGGCAGTACGCGGGGTGGCCGAGCTCCGCTCGCTGGTGGTTCTGGACGAGACGGAGCTACGCGACACGCTCGACGTCGCGGGGGCAGTCACGATAGAAGGACGCGTCGACATACAGAACGACCTCGACGTTGCTGGTGCTGCCGCGCTCGAGGGGACGCTCGCGGTCGCCGGGGGGACGACACTCGCCGGCGACTTGACCCTGCTGGGGAAGAAGGTCTTCCTCGGCGACGAGAACCACGGCATCAGGCGGGAGGCAAACAACGACGTAGTGGTGCACACCGCAGGCACGACGGCCGCGCTGCGTCTCGTCACCAACGGCACGCACGAACGCATGGTCGTCGCGCGCGACGGCAACGTGGGCATCGGCGTCGCATCGCCGTCGGAGCGACTGGTGATTGCGGGCAACGTCGTCGCGACGGGTACGCTCGCCGTCGGAGGACGTGCTCATGTGGAAGCGCTCGCGGTGACAGGGGGCGCCATGCTCCGGGATGCGCTGATCGTCGACGGAACAGCCTCTTTTGGCGGAGGCCTCGTCGGGTCCGGTGGCGCGACGCTGGACTCGCTCGAGGTGACGCAGAGCGCCAACGTGTCGACGCTGTCAGTGGCCAGGGGCACGACGCTGCAGGGGGATGCGATCCTGGAGCAGGCCCTGAGCGTCGAGGGGGCCGCCGAGCTGAAGGGGTCGCTCGAGGTCGTGGGTAGCACCACACTCGGTGGTGATCTGACCTTGCTGGCAAGGAGGCTGCTCCTCGGCGGTGGCGGGCACGGCATCAGGCGCGACCCCAACAACGACGTCGTCGTGCACACTACCGGCAGCACTGCTGCGCTACGGTTCCACACCGTCGGGTCACGTGAGCGAATGGTCGTGGCGAGCGACGGGAACGTCGGTATCGGCGTGTCGACCCCGTCGGCGCGACTCCACGTTGCAGGCAGCATCGCAGGAACGGGCTCGCTGTCGGTCGGAGGCCGCGCTGTCGTCGACAGGCTGGAGGTCGCTGAAGACACGCTCATGCGTGGGGCGTTGGTGGCGAGGGGTGGAGCGACGTTCGAGGGGGGTGTCACGGGCCTGGGTGGGGCGCGACTGGGCTCGCTGGTCGTGGAGTGTGACACCGAACTACGCCGGCTCGGCGTGGAGGGTCGCGCAACTTTGCGTGGCGCCGTCGACCTGGAGGACGGCCTCGACGTCGCCGGCGATGTCGTGGTGGAAAGTGCACTGACCGTCAAGGGGCCGACGACCCTCACGGGCGACTTGACTCTGGTCGGGGGCAGCGTCCTGTTGGGTGACGAGAACCACGGTATCAGACGTAGCAACGGTAACGATGTGGTCGTCCACACCGCCGGGGCCGCCGGGGCACTGCGCTTCCATACGTCGCATCTTGCGGCCGAGTCCGAAGAGCGGATGGTCGTCACCAGCGACGGAGACGTCGGGGTCGGGGTGGCCCACCCTTCGGAACGCCTCGAGGTCGCTGGTAACGCGGTCGTGACAGGCGACCTCGCGGCAGCGAGCGCGTCGATAGGCATCCTCGATGTCAGCGGCGGGGCCGTGGTGGACCACTCGCTGACGGTGCGAGGGGCCGCTTCGCTGGACGGCGACGTCGCGTGCTCGGGGGCGGCGACGCTGCGTTCGCTCGAGGTAACAGGCGATACGGTGCTGAGCGGCGGACTGCGCTCGAGGGGGGCGGTCACATTCGGCGACGACGTGACGATGACGTCTGGGCTGGACGTCGTGGGCGCAGCGACACTGGAGGCTGCGCTGGCCGTCGCGGGCCCTACCACGCTCGGCGACGACCTCACGCTGCTGAGCAAGAGGATGCTCCTCGGAGGCGCCAACGACAGACACGGTCTGGCCATGGATCCTCGCATCTCCACTCTCACGGACCCCAACGACGTCGCCCTCTTCACGGCCGACACCGGGAGCATAGGGCTCGTGACGCGTAGACAGGAGCGAGTCCGCGTCACAGCCGGCGGCGACGTGGGCGTCGGGCGAACGGATCCCCTCGCCAGGCTCCACGTCGAAGGGAGCGTCCGAACGGAGGGGGACGTCGTGGGGGCCGGGTCGCTTGGCACGGAGACATCCCGCTGGTCACAGGCATACATCGAGGACGCCACCGTGACGCGCTCCCTTCGGGTCGAGGGCTCGTGCAGGGTGACTGGCAGCACACAGGTCGCAAGACTGTCTGCGACAGAAGACGTCGACCTCGAGAGGGACCTGGCGGTGAGCGGTACGATCTACACCCCGTGTCTCACCGGCATGGTCTCGTACTTCGCACACGCCTACCCGTCGAGTCAGCCCGCGGGCTGGTTGGCCTGTGACGGAGCCAGGTACCCCACGACGCTCTATCCGACGCTGTACGCAGCTGTGGGCAGCACGTACGGAGCTGTCGTGGACGGCAAGTTCGCCCTGCCCGATCTGCGCGGGCTGTTTCTGCGCACGCACGATGCACGTGATGCACGCCGCGTGGGTGATCTGCAAGATGACGCCATCGGGTCACACACGCACACGCTGACGGAAGGTCCCGCGACGGACGCGCCGGGTGCCGTCACGGACGCCGGCGGCGGCCACCAACCCACTGGAACGATGGTGGAAAGCGGAGGCCACGCGCACACAGTCACCGTCGGCAGTGCAGGGTCGCACACCCACGGCTTCCCGGGTACGAGCCTCGCCACGCGGTTCAACGGCGATTCCGTCAACTTGACGTCCGCCCACGTCGGGAACAGAACTCTCACTAGGACGACCGAGGCTTCGGGGGAACACACTCACACAGCAGAGGTCGAGGATGCGGGAGCGCACACGCACGGCTTGATCTTGGATGCCATTCCGGAGCACACGCACGACGTCAACGTCACCGTCCCCGCACACTCGCACGCGGTGGGGGACTCTGGTGGCGTGGAAACGCGGCCCAAGAATGTCGTCATGATGGCGTTCATCAAGATCTGAAGATCGAGAGCCAAGAACGCGAAGCATGTCTCTCACGCCTGAAGATATCAGAAGAAGTTTGACCAACAAGACCGTCTGTACACGGGTACATCATGCCACCAACGCTGGTTGTGGAAAGCCGGCACCTTGGCAGCTATGTCTGTGTCCAGTCGAGGGGCTTGTTCGAAGTTTGAAGGCTTTCAGGACACCCCGCGGTCACTGGTGACGTCCTTGAGGATCAACGGGACGCGCCACTGGGTGCCTGCGCAATGATAGTTCGCATTCGTACCCAACGCAGAGTACACCTGGACTGACCCCTCGATCACTTCGCACTCGTGTAATTTCTTCCAGTATCCCCCACTGTGTCCACCGAAGTACACACGGTCGATCGTGTTTGTCCTGGTGTTGACAAGGAGACGGACGTGTTCCAGATCGCCGGCATGATCGCCGATTCTCTTGCCGAACACCGAAGGCCCCTTATAGCCAGTCTCATCAAAAATGGGACAGTACGATTGTTAGCGCAAAATCGTACCATGTGAGTCAGGATGAGTGAGTCAGGATGAGTGAGTCAGATGGTACGATTTTGTCATACTGTCCGATTTCATTCGGATCGATACTGTCCGATCGGTCGTCAAACCATATATATTCGAAGCACACAAGGCCAACTCTCAACAACCTGCCTGCCCACGACTACGCCATCATGCTCTCGAATGA